>CM060950.1:101156986-101234486 GCA_030765055.1 Mantis religiosa
GGTGGAATGTTTCAAAATTTTGTAGAGAACGTCGTAGAACACCTAATTTGGTAAATGAGAACTCGAGGGAGTAAAGCAACTTTTGTGGACTCTCCGTCACCATTTAGGACCCATTAAAAGTGGCTCTCAGAATGGTGCGCAAATCCCGGAGGTTTCTTCAAAAACCACATTAATGCAGCTGCAAAAACCTGAGCTTGTTTAGACTAACAGTAGAGGTGAGGTATGGGCTTGAGCAACTGTGTACATAACCGCTTTTACAATTTGGAAAAGTTTGAATTAAAAATATGCATTTATGCTTAAGGAATAATATTTAGATAATTGTAATGGAAAACGTATATTTAGGAGCGCTGGTGCGCCGTGTTAACGTATGAGACTCGCATCCGGTGGCTACGGGTTCGATACGAGGCGACCGCAAAAATGAGAATTGTGGTGGACAACACGGCGTTGGAGTGGGTTTTCCCTGGGATACCCGGTTTCCCCCGCCATCTCATTCCGCCGTCTGCGGTGCCGTATGTAGTATAAGAGGGCCGTAAAGCTACACATACACATTATAATTTAGTGGTATATCATCCTATGTAGGTGATACTCCAATGCTTGTGGTTTAAGTATTAATTTTGAAATATCCACTACAGGCTAAATGGTATTTATAAAATAAACAACAAATACACTTCATTGAGTGTTTTTTATTATGTCATAGTTCAAGAACAGGAATTATTTTAGAATATCTTTGTGATGATTTAAGAAACCGTGTTCCAAAATTATTTTTGAATGAAGTTTGTATACATCGAGATATAGTACATGCAAATTTGTGTACATTTATGTGGATAAAGGAAATAAAATATCGCTCTATGAGAGATAAAACGTTATGCTGTAAAGCCAGCTACAGAAAACGACTACTAAAGTTTAAACTTTTGACCTAACCTCTATTGAATGTTGTTTGTTGCCTCGAGTATATAAAAGGTTAGTTCAAAATCTTGTAAGATTTTAATAGTGTCCTTGCTGCTTTAAAGTTCCACTAGCCTTTAACGATAACATTTTATTAGTGTTGTAATGTTTTTAATAGAATAAACGTCAAAATCCGTATACATTGAGTAAAATGTGACTTTGTTATCCTCGCGTGCCATTACACTTTTCTACGTGGGCTCTCCCCATCAGGCACATTTGACCGTAGTTGCATGATTCAATGTCGAAAGGTTTGTCTTTCAACTGAGGGCCAATTCATTTAGTTCTGCGTTAATAAACGTGACTATGCTAGCCGCTTCCAGCGGTGACAGCGAAGTAGAAAGGGTTTGAATTTGAGGGAGAGCGGTATAGGTGGCAGAACTATGCATACAATGCAGAGTAAGCAATAGGCTTAGTAGTAATTCAGCTGGTCTAGTAGATAGAAAGCCATTCTTGAAATAGCAGGCACGAAGCGTTAGCTATTACACAATCACATTTTTATTCTCGTCCCCAAGAAAGTGTATAATAAGGTATTCAGGGAACACAATAATAAACCATAAAAGATAATATTCGTGGTAATATTTGATCTAGATTTGTCTTATCTGAGTGGGATGGCTCTGGCGGTTTCGTTTGTGGCCTTCATTCGGGAGGCTCGGTTTCGATTTCCATGGCAGAACTGCCTGGCCCATGGATTTTTTCGGGGGATTTCCCGGAGTCGCCAAGCGAATTTCGAGTGGGTTAATTACATCCCCCGAATTTTTTGTCCCTTCATTTTATCTCCATTATTATTTCATATCATTTCTCTCACCTGGTGGTCTCTTTCAGGGCAGAAGTGTCGGCGGGTGTCTCCGTGATGCATGGCAGGATGATATACACTGAGTGAACCACTTCCTCCTCCGAGAGATCGGTTGCCGGTCTCCCAAACGACTGGCGGGACCGCTTCCGAACCACAGAAGGGAGGGATGTCCGTTCTCTTGGCCTACCTGGGGAGTTTTCAATCTAAGTAAAACGTAAGGACCCTGCCCTCTGCACTGTTGTGGCTACCTGGGACGCGGCCGTCTCCTCTCATCTTATCCTGCCACCCGTGGATGCCGCACTTGGGGGTATAAGTACAATAGATCAAGACAGATCTTGAGCGCCGAATGCCCTCCGCAGTATTCTTAATCCTAAATATTTGTTGTATTTATTTTTGTATAGGTATTTATTAAGAACAAGTTTCAACATAAGAACCAATTATCCATAGAAATATGTTCTCAAACTTAGTATTAATGATAAGTGTGACAAATACGGCTTCTTGACTAAAATGGATTTAGTAAACGCTTCTCGTTTTAAAACATATATTACAAATAAGCCTTATCTCCAACTCTCGACTTAGAAATGAGTAAAGACCAGAGGCGTGTGTCTTTTGCCATAGGTATACTGCACACATGGACTGTACTTTTACCCCTCTAGGTGCGTTCAGCCTGACCATGACAGGTATAGCGAGAAGAAACAAAATAGTCACGTTATACTACACCTTGACCTTGCATCTGCATACACTTATAAGGCAGTGTTTCATTAGTTCGCAGAGTGCTGCGTTACGTTGTTTTCAACTTTGCTTCCAGTGGCAGTTGTTTACACATTTGATTGCTATGTTATACATCTGAAATCTTTCATACTCTGCGTCCAGGTAACTCCTACAGCACTCGAGCGCACATCCTACCGGCCCTTAATTATAAGACTAAAGGCCTAACACTATCCACATGTATTGTTAATATATGAGGTCCGTTTATCTTAAAGTGCAGTGAATGTTTAATACACTGTAAGGTCATCATCAGAACATCCAATACAGTGTATACGGCTTTCAAAACACCACTCAACGGATTAAATTAACAAATAATGATCTAACATATATAACAAATTTAAAGCAATAATTTTATTTTGTAAGGTTTTTGAAGCAGTGAGCGTTTAGCGTGGAAGACAACGATATTTAGGATTGTTGCAAATATTCACAACGCTCTTGCGAGTATTTAATGTATAAATAACTAATTTTAGCAAAAATAATGCACATCACAGATTCGTTTCCAACATAGATATGAAAAGCTTGTACGTGTAACTGCCGAATTTTCCAATGAAATAATTCCGGAAACCTGAAAATGGAATTAAATTTATAATACAAACAAGAATAAATTTAAGAGAGTTTAAATTTAAGCTAAACGTTTTGCTTCTCGAATTTGATTATTAACAACGAAGGCTTAAATTCTATATATCATTAACACTTTTTCTGGAAAGCAACTATAAGAACTACGTTCTTATAATAACGAGTGTGTATTTAATTGAATGTGATTAGGATTTCATTACGGAGGGGTTTAGGTACGTAGGTCACCATGATGGGTCCATTGTTCCTATGAGCCCAAGTAAGGCAACCCGGGAGGAAGGATGAGGCGAAGGAGACAGAGGATGGCCGACCCAAGGAGCCACGATAGTATAGAGGGCAGGTCCCACCAGTTTACTTGGATAGAGACCTCCCCCGACAGGCCAGGACAACGGACACTCTTTCCTACTGTGGGACGGCAACGAGCCCAGCAACCGATCTCCATAGGTCCCAGGCAGATGATCCGAGCCCCAAAGGTCCCTGGCTGGCGGTCCCGAATTGGTCCCAGCAGAGAAGCGGAAACCGGCAACCGACCTACCGGAGGAGCAAGTAGTTTTCCTCAGAGCATATCATCCTGCCATGCACCACCCAGACACTCGCCGACACTTCTACCCTGAAAAAGAGTGATGATGTGAAATAATAATGTAGATGAAATGGAGAAACAGGAAATTTGGGGGATGTAATTAACCTACCCAGCATTCGCCTAGTGATCCGGGAAAGCCCCCAAAAAAACCAATGGGTCAGGTAGGTTGGCCACAGGAATCGAACCCGGGCGTCCCGAATGCGGGTCACAGACGAAATCGCCTGAGCCATCCCGCTCGGTAATTGAATGTGATAATTTTTATTGTCCGACCTGAAGTGTTAGAGTTCATTTAGAACATTATCCATAAAAGCTTTAGTGATTTCTGTACTGAAATCATGTCGAAAATACCGTATCCAATTCTTAACTGAAGACATTTGCAAATCGATCGGCTTTGGAACATCTTAGATGCTTTCGTACCTTTATGAAAAACACCTAACCTGTTTGGCTCATAATGTTTAGCCCCTAGTTGAAAACACTTGAATTATTGCTAACAAAATAACAAGATTTTTGCAAATAAAATGGAGTGCTTAAGCGTATGTTTTGCCAGAAGTCATACTCGGTGAGTAAACGGAAGTCCCCTATCCTATCAGTCATGGAACTCAGCAATAGTGAACCACCTCAAGTTCGGTATTTTCTTTATCTGCAACTGTAACATAATATTAAATACCGATATGCATATATCGGAGGATAAAAAAATATTGCTATAACAAAACCGCACAAAATTCAACATTACTCAGCGTTAGAAATAGCATTTCTTTCTTCCATTTTGTCAAATATACAACCGCCATCTTCTGGCTGTCATTTTGCGAAAACTTTCTTTTTTTATTTCTTTCTTGCCTCTCTTCGACAGCTTAAATCAGTTTTCTTCACGTGAATACAATTCTATTGGACACTAAACAACATTCAATAAAAATTGACATCTCTATTCTCTCCTGAAACTTGCAGTAGGCCGCCAAGAAAACCTCATATCCTACAATGTTTTAGTATACCAAACACAAGACGTTCTATTAAACAAACGTTTATTTATTAAGGGTGGGGAATCATCTCATTAATAACTCCAACTGAAAAGTATGAAATTAGATACAAAAGTGTTTCGTCTCGACTGAAATGCAGAGAAACAAAACTTTCGGATTATGATGAGCTTTGTGTATGCTTCCAAGTTTTATAGATAACAAGAACGTTGTCTTTTATTAAACAAAAGTTCTTTAAACTAATTGTGTAATTTGTTACACAAATATTTCGAAGCTTTAAGGTTCTTAATGCTCCAAAAACCTGATGATGATATTTCTTAATAAATTCATAGCTCTACCAAAATATATAATCAATTTTGTCTTCCCAAGGTCTACATAGAATTTTAATACGATTTTCCTAGCTTTCTATGCTCTTCTGGAATCTTCCTGTTGTAAGAATGAGTGAATTTATTTAGTAAGTTATAGAGTGCGTCTATTTAATAAGATATATTGCAAAAATTAAGCATGGCCATACCAAAGACAAAAATAGAAAAACTAAGTAATCCAAGGCGTAACAACCGCGAACATTGGGCAAGAGGCGGCTAATCCGACCGGCCGGCACACATGCTAGGTAGAGGTGGGATCGAACCCGGGCACATTCATTTACAAAGAATCCAGGCATCAGTGTCTAGTCCACTACGCCATTGTGCAGGACAATAAAAAACTTGCTACAAGAAAATATTCCCCGAAGAAAATTAAATTAATGTAACCGTATCTAAGATAACAATTTTAACAAGAGCAAACCACATAACAGTAAACCACTATAGGTATTGTTATGGATTATTATCAACATAAAGGACTAAATGAATGAATGAATGAAATGTGCGTGTGGTGTTGTAGGGCCCGTCGACAACGAGGTCATTTGGGCTTAATGAATGAATGAATGAATGAATGAATGAATGAATGAATGAATGAATGAATGGATGGATGAATGAATGAATACATGAATACATAAGTAAGTTAATAAATATATAAATAAATAAACAAATAAATATATAAATGAATGAATAAGTAAATAAAAATAAATAAATAAATAAATAAGTAAGTGAGTAAGTGAGTAAGTGAGTGAGTGAGTGAGTGAGTGAGTGAGTGAGTGAGTGAGTGAGTGAGTGAGTGAGTGATTGAGTGATTGAGTGATTGAGTGATTGAGTGATTGAGTGATTGAGTGATTGAGTGAGTGAGTGAGTGAGTGAGTGAGTGAGTGAGTGAGTGAGTGAGTGAGTGAGTGAGTGAGTGAGTGAGTGAGTGAGTGAGTGAGTGAGTGAGTGAGTGAGTGAGTGAGTGAGTGCGTGAGTGAGTGAGTGAGTGAGTGAGTGAGTGAGTGAGAGAGTGAGTGTGTGTGATTGAGTGTGAGTGTGTGAGTGTGTGTGTGAGTGTGTGTGAGTGTGTGTGAGTGTGTGAATACATATACATACATACACAAATTACATTAAAAGTATCTCATAAAGTGACAAAGTGACCGAAGAAATAAAAGCACCAACATTCGGCAGGTTACTTTAAGGGTTTTGCACTCCCTTTACCATCAGAGGTTTTAGATCTCACATGGTTCATTCACCGTAAGCATACTTATATACATATGTGCTCTCCAAGTCTTATCCTACCAGCCAGAACAGTCCAACGTGCCCTTAAACCTCCGTTCGATTCTGGAAATGGTGGCGGCAATTCTTGTTCCTTCCATTCATTCGCATCTTGACATGCACTTGCATATAGTATTAGGATGCGAGTTTACAGTCAGAAACCATGTATCTTGACGTAGTTTACATTAAAGTGGTGCTCCATTTGAATACCTCCTTTCCGTCGTTATGGGTACATATTTAAAAATAACCACTCGAACGATCTTACCTCTCTCACATCTACAGCAGGTTAGGAAGCTAAAGGACCAGCTCTTAAAGCTGTTTTCAGAAAAAATACAAATTTTAAAGTAAATCAAAGGGATGAATACTAAGATAACATAGACTTTAATTTTTAAGAAGCACAAGCTAAAATTAGAAAACAGGTGTCAGAAGAATTTTTTTAGCAACACACATGTTTTTGAGTAATGTAATGCTATTTCGCTATATTGGCGGTAAAAGGAGTAAAGAATCATGGGATATTTTGAATAACGTAAGGAAAAATAACAAAAACGGGAACCATAAATCCGACATTCATAAGAAAGACAGAAAGTAAAATTGACAATTTTAGAGGCCTTACGCACCTTAAAACAGTTAGTAGATTATACGTAAAAAATTTAAAATATATATTCAGCTAGCAATGTGAAGGAAATTAGGATTAAGAACAAGCCGGCTTCAGAACGGGACGATCCATGTCAGATCACACTTTTGTGGTGAAGCAACTGCTAGGCAAGATACTTGTAAAAATTAACCACTACATTTTTTGATAGATTTAGAAAAGTTATAGGATTCAGTGCCCTTGAAGAAAGTATATGAACCTTAGAACAGACTATTGAAAACTGAGTTATTTTGAATGCCATATATAAGCTATATGTAAATACATAATCTAAAATTCGAATTGACAAACATGTATCAGACAAATTCTTAGTTACAAAAGGTTTACCTTAGCGTTGTATTTTATTGCCAACCATTTTAAACATATTTATAAAACAAGCTTTACAAAATTGGAAAGATACGTACATAGATATATGGGAATTCTACAATTTATACTTTGTTTGGCAGATGACCAGCTAGTAATAACTCAGGACTATGAAGGTTCAGACTATATGAGTAGAAAACCCATTGAAGAATACAGTAGATGAGAATTAAAATTAATTTAAACAATTAATTTAAATTAATTTATTTGCAATGTGCAGATGAGGAAAACGATCTGGTTTTTAAATGCACCAAAAGAAGAGAAGCGATAATGTATTTAGGAGTGAAGATAAATTCAAGAGTTAGACAAGAAGAGGGCATTAAACACATAATTCAGAAAAGTAAACAATATTTACGCTAAACGGATTTTCATGGGACAGGAATATAACTTTAGAAACCAAATTACACACAAACACAAAGAAACAAACAAACAAACACACACGCACGCACACATAGATACGAGGGCTGTTCAATAAAGAATGATCATAATTTTTTTACGGTCATAAATTTTTGCACTAAAATTCAATCTTTAATTCTGTTAGCCTAATATGAAACGAACACGCCGTAGTAGTTTCATTGTTGGTACTCCTGGTTCCCGCCTGTGAGAATCAGGTAGGTTCAGATATGTTCAGTATCGCCTACCGCTGCAATGGAGGTAACACGCGAGGAAATTCTACTTTCGTCTCAACAAAACTTCAGTTGATGCCTATAAAATGTTACAGGAGGACTATGGAGAGTCTGTTCTTCCCTACAGCACAGCTCGAAGTTGGTTTAAAATATATAAAGAGAGGAGACAATCAATTTCAACGGAAGGTGGACCCAGTGCTACAGTTACTGCTCTTACGGAAGAAAACATCAACACTGCTCTTGCCATTGTGAGAGATGACCGAAGAATTACCTTAAGATGACTTTCTGAAATACTGAACATTTCATTGGGTGCCACCCTCAGATTGCTGACAGAAACATTACACATGAGACGTGTTTGTGCGCGATGGGTTCCAGGACTGTTGATTCCCAAACAAAAGGACATACGCATGCAGGCCTGAAGTTAAAGTTGATGTTAGAGGAAGATCCGGAGTTTCTTTCAAACGTAATCACTGCTGATAAAACTTGGCTACATCATTTTGATCCTGAGAGCAAACAGCAAAGCTCAGTGTGGAAATCTCCAACATCAACAGCAAAAGTGGTTGCTTCTGCTCGGAATGGTATGGTCATCTCATTCTTTGATATTCCTGGAATAGTTTATCAGTATGGTGTTACTGTACACACATCAGTAACTGGATAATACTAAAGGGATGTCCTGAAAACATTGCAAGTCCATATCAGGCCATGAAGCAGGCTGGTTGCTGCACCACATAATTCGCGGCCGCATATTGCCAATGTTGTTGCTGAATATTTTGCAAAAATCAACGTGAAGTCCATCCCTCACCGTCCCTATAGTCCGGATTTAGCCCCATGTGACCTTTTATATTCCCTAACTTGAAGAAACGCCTTCGTGGGAGGCATTATCCATCATCAGTAGCAGTGGTGAAGGTTGCGGAGGCGATTTTGAAGGATTGTCAAAAAATGGTTTCCACCATGTCTTTGAAGACTGGCAGAAACGCTGGTGAGAAGGACCATCAGAATTATGAGGGCGAGTAAAGGTACGTTGTCAATAAAGTTGTGATCATTCTTTATTGAATAGCCCTCGTAATATATATGTATATATACAAATGAGTCAGCTGCCCCTATTTATTTTTATCTATGCAACCCACACTTTATAGTCTAATGTGGAAACATTGAGCCTTTGAGCACAAAAGTCGTTATTGCAGCTCTGCCCTTCTATGCGATAATATACGCACCCAGCATTAATACTTACAGTCCAGAATGAGAAACAGGTAGGTGGAAAAGCTTAAGTAAACGACGAATTTTTCATGCATATAATACTAGCAAAGTGGTAAACTAATCCTTTCCCAAAGAGTGGCATAGAATATGTGGAGGAACGTCTTTCTCTTAAACCTCGTTGAGGTTAAGCGTATTACCTTTGTATATATTCTTTGGAATCAAGTAGTGCTGTACTAAGATGGCCGTGTTATTCAGTACCCTGGTATCCCTATCCTAACATTTGGTGCCCAGACTTATGTAAGCAAGCAAACCACTATTTAGATTTCGCATGTGGATATACCAGGAATACGTTCTTTCTACCCTCTGGAAAGAAGAGAAGACTCCAACGTGCTCACTAATTCCGATGGAAGATGCGCAGTGATACGACTTCTGAAAGCACTGTTTTTGCAAACACGCCTTGCAACGAAAGATACTTATTGGTGGGGATCACTATTGGAAAGCGGTGAAAGACGTTTCACCAATTGTAATCTCTGCAACACTGGTGCTTGTCCCGACCCAGTTCGGCTGAATACTAAGTGGGAACCCATCGGGTGTCACTACGGGGTCAACGGTAGTCAACTACGTCCACTCAACTCTGACAGAAGCCCCTCTGGAGGACAACATGAGACATTTATGGGATCTGGAAGCTTTAGGGATAAAATAGCAAGATCGACAGATGAATTCCAAGGATATGGCAATCCTTCAAGGTTTCAGGGATCACTCTCTCATTCCAAATATACGGCGAGTAGTTTCCTAACCCAAGAAAGAAAACTTCATTTTGCCCAGCAACCAATAGAACGCGGAGAAGCGTCTCTGTTCATTAGAAAATAGGCTGGACAAGAATTACAACATAAAGAAGGTCTATCATACACAGATGATAGATTATATTGCCAGGGAACAGGTTGAACTGGTTCCTACAACCGCCACACCAACTGAGAAGTTCTACATGCCCCACCAGCCACTTAAAAAGGAGAAAAATGGAAAACGATCCCTCGCTCAAAGATCTTTTTGAGATGGGACCAAATGTACTCCTGGAGATACTTTCAATACTCCTGAAGTTTAGGACGTATCCAATGGCTATCATTGGTGACATATCTCAGGCGTTCCTGCAGCTTATACTGGAAGAAAGTGATAGAGATTTGACCAGACTTTTCTGGTACAAAGTGACTAACAACGACGTGGGAGCCCATGTGACCACAAGTGAGGTCGCAACGTTTCGCTTCACCAGACCACCCTTTGGTCTTACCTGTAGCCCGTTCCTTCTCTCAGCCACTCTTCGAGAACACTCAAACCTGTGTCGCTCAAATTTCCCTAATGTAGCTCCTTGCACTGGTAACAAAATCTTTATGGATGATGTCACAATTGGTGCTAATAATGATGATGAAGCCATCAGTATGTATTATGAGCTCACGAGACCCATGTATATTATGCCCAGACCTTCCATGCAGCCAACAGGGAATTGGTAGAGCTGTGGAACACTCTTGTTGCACCAAAGACCCAGCAGCATCTAGCAGAAAGAGGAAATTTCTTGGAAATTTACTGTGCTGCGGGCTGCTTGGTGGGGAGGATGATGGGAGAGAATGGTCGGGACCATTAAACGCTGCCCGAGGAAAGTATTAGGCGAAGCCTAAGTTACGGAGGAAGGCCTAAACACCGTCCTGATAATGACTGAAGCAGCCCTGAATTCCAGACCTATAACGCAAGGACAAGAAGCAGGTTCTGAACCACTGTCACCAGCACACTTTCTTTGTGGAGCAAAACTAACAGCAATACCCAGTGTACCTGAGCCTCTCGCTAACAATAGAATTCAGGAGACAGCAGAAGTTGGCTGACGATATATGGAAACGTAGGTCCAGGGAATACCTGACGCAACTGAGGAGTTGTCATGAGGTCCGACAACCCCAGAAAAAATCTTCCCAGCTGAGAATCGAAGATGTTGCACTTATCCTCGAACCAGTACGTTCAAGGCATTAGTGGAAGAAAGGCCGGATAGTTGAACTGCACGAAGGAAGGGATGGCAACATTAGAACAGCTAGACTTCACACAGCACATGGAGGCACGATCACCCGATCCATCCAACTGGTCATCACCTTGGAGATTGACCAGTGTGGGGAGGATGTGGAGGAATGTCTTTCCCTTAGACTCCTTGAGGTTAAGTATATTATCTTTGTATATATGTTCTTTGGAATAAAGTAGCACGGTATTAAGACAGCCATGTTATTCAGTACCCTGGTATCCCTATCCTAACAGAATACGGGACATATGGCCGAATGTGTTAGTTAGCTGGTGAATAACGATGATTTAAGGTCTGGGTACGAAATGACGTCACGTTGTCTTGTTTTTCTTCTTTTCTTTTTTGTCGAAGTCCTCATTGTCTGTATTTTGTTATTACTTTATTTATTGCTGCTATTGTTTCTCTTGTGAGCCAAAGACACAAGAATTATAATCCGATAATTAGGGATCTACACGGAATAAGCTCGCCGTGTACAAAGTTGCGCGACCTCACCCTATTGACAGCTAGGAAAGGTCCCTGCCCCTTAATGGGTACCTACGGGCTATCTTTATCTTTTATTAGGGATCATGTTTAACTTTGTGAGCCATATAATCTGTACAGCATCTGGTGTTGTAGACCATGTTACATAGATGGCTTTCATTTTTAGGAGCATGTCGACGACATTAAATCTTGTAGGGTTTGTTTCATGCTTAAATCTTGTGTTTTACCTTGCATTTGTGAAATATTTCGAACTTGGTTGAATGGGTCAAACACAATATCGACCATAGTAAAATATATACTACGAACTATACATATATAAGTATCTGCCAGTGGAAAAATGACTACTATTGTATATTGAAAACACCTATAGTGATAAAAAATGTTAGTTCTATTATAACATCGAATTATAGGCCACAAGAGGGAAAAAATGGTAATAACATTTTTGAGCTGATGAGGTAGGATTTGAACTCAACTTAAACCTGCCGAGTTGTTAAGTAAGTAACCTGGAAATACCATTTAGTCAACGCTACCTTGACGAGTAAGGTTCCAATACGAATAAGTAATCGCAGACCTCCGACCTCCAACTCGAATCTTTATGCGCGTTATACAGTTTCATTCACTGTTTTGAGCTCGTTTTGGTAGTTTTAATACAAATGAAAAAGCTGCATCTGCCATTACTTTACTCTATGAGCCAAAAACTTCCGTAATTTGTGACAGAAGCGAAAACAATCTACCTAATTCTTGGCAATTTTTTGACATGGCTGTACAACGAAAACGCGTGTTGAATGAAGATTTAAATCCAATTGGTTCCAATAGGTAGATCTTCCATTTTGTATTCCAACGTTATTGTCAACTGATTCATGTGATAGGTTGTTCCTTCAGGGGCGTGCTTAAAGGTGTGTGTTAACGTACGCTAATGAATAACAGTGTGGAAACTCGTCTAAAATTACTACTGCATCCTCTGTATCTGGGTGTGACGTTTTTGGAATCGACATACACAGAAATTGCCTTCTGTCCCTCATAACACTTATGCACCTCCTCTATAAACTGTTCTGCAAATCATTCATTAGAGGTCGTTCAAGAAGGTCATAAGTCACATATGTCGCTTAGCAAGTTGCATATATTCCAAAATAAATAGGGGCAGGTGACTCACCTGGTATATATGATCATTATATATAATCATTATTTACCAAAATGGACTGTTTTAGGAGATATATTAGATGCACTAAATTAGATAGAAAGTCTCTAATAACGTTATAAGTCATACCATGAAGGTTCAAAATTCAATTTTAGATTTTATAAGATATAAAGAGACAGAAAGGTACGGATATTCGACAGTATACCTGAAATACGATTAGCATAACAAGCTTTTGAATGTAGTCCACCTGGTAGAGGAAGACGTGGTAGACCTAAATTTAAATGCATGGAGAATATTGAAAGAGGAATGAGGGAATAAGGTCTAGAGGAATTAGATTTGGAGGATAGAGAACAGTAGAGGAAGATGATATTAGATTGAACTTTGAATACAGGAAGATGTTTTACACTGTAAACCTGTTTATAAATAAATAATTATTATTAAGCTGCGTTTCAAACAGCTAAAAATGTAGG
The DNA here is from genome assembly GCA_030765055.1 of Mantis religiosa. Classification (NCBI taxonomy): domain Eukaryota; kingdom Metazoa; phylum Arthropoda; class Insecta; order Mantodea; family Mantidae; genus Mantis; species Mantis religiosa. The sequence continues at coordinate 101,170,206 of CM060950.1, forward strand.
TTCAACAACACATTATAACTCCTGCTAATGGGTGAAACCCTGATTCTTCTTGTGACACTGAAGATTAGTAACTACAACAACACCGAGGAACAGTGCACTGTTATTCTGCACTCTAAATCACGAAATAATTACAATACAGTGTGGTAGACCAACCTTAGGTCCAAAGTTGCACGCAGTTTCAAATATTACTGAAAACAGCTGCGGTTTCTGTTGCCCAAATGCAGTCAAATACTTCTGAACATCTACTTCCGGTGACACTCGTATAAAAGGGACGATTTCAAACTGAAAATAAGTGGTATCATTTTAAGACATTAGTATCTAAGCATTTCAAGCTATTCATTACTTTAAAAAACTACTTCGAAGACTACTGTCACACAGAGTATTTTATTGGATCTCCAAAGGTGTTTGTTGCATTCTGGTTCATAACGAGCGTTTAAACTACACGTCATGCCTTATACTATTTCTAAAAGTACACAGCAACTTAAATCCCGCCTCGGTAGCGCAGATGGCAGCGTGTGTGCCTTACGTTCAAGAAGTCCGGAGTTCAAATCTCGGTCAGGGTGAGTTACCTGGATAAGGTTTTTCCGGGATTTATTATTCTGAAGGACTAATGTTGGGTTACTCTAACCTCCATGGACCCTGGACTCATTTGAGCATCATTTCACCCGTTCCATTCATCGTCCGATATGACTTAACGTTGGAGGACGTAAATTACAACAGAAACAGCAACTTATAATAATAGAAAGGTACCTTTCTTGAGTCATATTTTTACAGTACTAGCATACCCTTTTGCTAATAATAAAGAAGCTGTGGAAAGCAATGTCGAGATTGGTACAGTGGGACTTATCAGCGACCTCTCGCATACGTCATAAGACAAAATAGCAAAAAAAGAAACAGAATAAATGTTTTGTATCCTACAGCTCACATTATATTCTATCGTATTAGCTTATATTAATTACCTGCTTAGCGTTATTGCATTAATTCGACATTTAGACGTTATAAATATCAATGATTTACCACAAGTAATGTAAGATATTTTAAGGTAATGGAGTGTGAACGGACTTTAGCACTACGCCATGAAGCCCTATGCACCTGCTACATCTGAGGAAAGCAGTGGGCTCGCTTGGCAATGAATCCAGGAGCCCTAACATAGCAGAGGGCCTAGTCTCTACAATGTACATAGGTTATCTCCACAGTGCCATCTACTTCAACTGCGGAGCAGCCGCCACTGTCCGTCCTGCCTGGGGAAAAAAGTTCACAGCGAAAACTCTGCGTCATGCAGCATCCGAATCAACTGGCGACACCGTCAACACTGAAAGAACCAAGTGTAGGTAGAGTGTCGGGAAATGAGATTGGGAGTGAAACTGACGGAGAGGGAATTCGAAGGATGAAATGAAACCTTCCAGCATACACCTAGCGACCCAAAGAAACCACGAAAAAGCATGTTTCACGAAGGCCAACACTGGTAATTGAACCCACGATCGGAAATATACGTGACAAGACCACCGCATTTACTTTCCTTACGATAGAAGACATGCTAAGGATTCTTACTCCCGAAAAAATACTTCACCCTTTGCCGGGTTTGAACCAACGACCTCGGGAGCCGGAGGCTACCATGTTATCCCTACACCACGAAGAAAAACGCTGTGTACAGCATGATGCTAGTGCGTTCAATTCCCGCTACGTGGTTCAAACAGTAACTAAAGTGCTACTATAGCCTCCCGTTTTTGGATATAAAATTTGAACCACTTTATCTATTTTATTTTATTAGGTTGTTTGCGCAACATTTTCACTATTTTGCTGTAGAATAGATGCGCTTATCCCACATTAAAGCCGAACGGTACTTAGTTGCCTCCACTTGAAGTAGATAATAGAAATTTCAGCATCCATACTTGCTTTAATGCAATTGATAGCGGTATTATCGGTTCATCTAGAGGCTTAAGGGAATCATTTTCTTTGCCGCCCCCTACATTCAAGATATTCCTGAATCTCTACAGCAACCACTTGCTTCCTAACGTCCCTATACCACTTCCGTTCTTATCTTTACTCTAATATTGCCATCCCTTACTTTTTCATTTCTTCAATTACTTCCATTTCCTTTATCCTGAGGGTCTCTATATTTCACGTGCCACTTAAGGTTCTTGTTTCTCCCGTAATAGTCTTCTTCAAAACTGCAGATTTACGGGGCTCTCAATATGCTTTTAGATAGTTATTATAGACAAGTGATGTGAACCTTCCAGCTAGTGTGTCAATAAGTCGATTTCATATAATTAGGTGACGTGTAAGATAAGTTACTATTTTCCCACAAACATTCTTCAGAACAAACATTCCTTGATTGGCAACTTTCTTTTTTAAGAATGGAGTGGCATTTGTTTAGTAAACTACATAATATCTAAGTGCACTAGAATAATTTGTATAGTACAAATACTATATAGGTTATGGATTATTCAGCGGCGGGCACCTCGCACATTATGACTTACACAGATATAGGGTCTATAACCTCCAGGAGGAAGGGATGAAGTGAAAGAACTACAGAAGGATGCAGGATGTAAACAGGCCAAAGAAGCGTGCTGAGGGTTCTAATAATTCCATGCTTAAACACCCGTACCACTATTATAGCTGTTCAGAGAGGCCTAAAAACGACTCGTTGACCGGTCAGCCCTCTCGTGACCACGAAGAGCGTTCTTTCCTAAGAGCAGGTTATTCTGGTTATCTGTCTGGCACCGCCAAACGCCACGAAACTAGAAATCTGAAATAAAATAAATAAACGGAAAGGAAGGGGAATAATAGAGAATAAATCGTGTTAAATGAGAAATCTCCTTGGAATTCGCCACCCTCCAGAGATAGCTACAAAATATTTTAGAAAAAAGTCGGTATTCGATGGTAATCCAAGTGAGGACTCCAAAATACGAGCCTCACACGTTCCCCTGGGCTATCTCGCTAAGTACAAAAAATATGAATATCACATTTAAAGCTCTCTTTGCTTTAATAAGATAAGTAAGCAGTTTTATTTCCAGGCAGTTAATTTCAGGAAATCCCTTTATTATATAGTAATATTAGAAATAAACAAAATAATATTCAGGCAGCTTTATGTGGAAATTCACAGTTACATTTAATATGAAGTTTGATCATGGTTTCTGTAACATCATAAAGATTCTTTTTGTTTATTTGACAATGTACGAATAATGTGACTTTGTGGGTTCGTATAATTAAAAGTCCGAGTTGCACGTATTCCAAATGTTCTTTATTTCCGTAGAAATACACTGTTCAATTCTCACGTAACAAGATTACGTCACTACACATAGTCTACCAAGGTGGATGACAATAACAGCGTTCTGATTACATCAGCTCTCGTTACAACACCCTACAGCTGTTTACTGCTTACGACTACTCATGACTCACTCTTGTTTTACAACTGTCCGCTGGCATGTCATAATCTCTTATATATCTCATTCATAAATTGGGAAGATTTCTGGGACAAACAAGAAAACCGAATGTTCCGTACAATCACTAGATGTTTCTGGAATAAGAAGACATCGAATGGCGAAATCCGAACCTTCCAGATGCGTAACTTAATACGCGCCGGCAAGTCCTTTACCTCCGCTATCTCTATTTGCCGGCCCTTTGTGTACACAAGCCGCGCTATCGTAGATAACGGGTTCGTGACAGTAAGTTTATGATACGCTTTGTGTTACTTGGAATAAAATACAAGATTCACCACAATCTTCGAACACACCTAATCGCAGTGTTCCTTCTTCTTTCCTCTTTCATCATCACAAAATTTCACTGTTTTTGAAAACACTGGCAACTGTTCTTATGTAGTTCCTCTTTTTCGCTTCCAGAAGCCTGTTTTCTGAAACGTTTAGGCGTATGCAGAATGCAGACACTTGAGTTCCTGTAAGCGTTTCCATAAATGTACAGATATATATTTTATACTTTTATTACGACGCTAAGACCATAAAAAGATCAAATAAAAGGTTTTCATGAAATATAGTAACTCGTATATCATAGAAGTGCTTTGAAATATATTTCCTGTTTCTCGGTGCTGATGATTTACATGTTTATATAATTGCATATTTATGATGTCTTCTGCCTGTTTTATCTTTTTTCTATGCATCGAGCAAGTAATGCACTCACGTTTAAAATGTAGTTCTAAAACTAATATATACATATTAGCGACAAAATAATATAATCCTTACTGTAGAGACACTCTTACGACAGTTCAGTAAACTTGAGATTTCTGCTCTAAAATATGCCAAGAATAATACTGATTATTGTGTAGTGCTTCAGAAAGAATTGGTTACATTAAATGTTTTGAGTTATCCGTTCTTCAATTTCTTTCTAAAGAAATGTCCCTATAGTTATTTAGTCCCAATAACATCAGTATACGTGGAGGACGCTTCTTGACGTTTCTCAGAATAAACATTCCCCTTAATGTCCCTTTATATACCACCTGTAAGATATAGATTCACGCTGGTGGCTTTTCACATTTGGAACAACTACTCGCAGGAAATGATGGCCACTTCGTTAAAGTAGTACTCATATTTGGGTTTGTATTACGTTTGGTTATTAACCTCATTCATATATCCAGACTGTCGGGAAGAAAGACAACGGAATCAAGGAAAGTTCGGATCCTTCAGTCAGGAAACAATGACGTATCTCTAGATTTGGAGTTTAGAATACAAGCTTGTGCTAATCGATACATTTTATAAATGTCGACGGTAATGTTTTCTACTCAATTGAAATTAGATCGACCAGAATGGAAATAATGAAGCAGTGTCATCCGCCTGTACAAGTAAAGATGTAGGATAGAGGAGTAAAGGTGAGGAATGTCATAAATGAAAATGAACTATGAATTATTAAGATGGAAATAAAATCGAATGGTTAGTAAGAGAAAATCTGAATGATAGACATCTAGATAAAGAAATGTAAGAAACGAACAAGAAACGCAATACATTACTTAAGTCGAGTCCCATTAAGGGTAAACCAGAACAAAAGAGTTTGTGTACATTAGGGAAAAATCTGAAAACCTGCGATACAACAGGGATGCATTCCATGATCATTAGGATAGAACCTCTTACATCCAAGGTGTAAGGAGCACGTTAATAAATGACGCTAGGTAAGTGGAACTTTCATTTATTGTGAGATCCAATGAATCTTGTAGAGATAAGATAACGTATAAATCATTGCCTAAAATGAGGCATGTTTTAAATAGAAAAATGGGCGTATTATTAGAGAATTTTCTAGGCTGGTAGCGAACTGGATGTCATTGGAAAGATCATCACTTGTAAGTATATCGTTGTGCTGGAAGGAGGTTAGTTCCTGCGTACGCTAAATTATAACACCGCACAAAGTTGAGTAAAACTTATAATTTTAATCTGTTGTACATCATTACATTTTTATACATAGGGAATAACTAGATAATTGTATCAAATACGAGGGTAGAAAACGTGAGTGCTGACAAGTGAGCTAATAGATCAGGTATAAAACCTTTTATAAAGTAGGGTAACCCGATTTATTTTTGTGTGCTGGGAACTAGGAAATAGTTGATAAGAAACGATACAGACAGCATCAAAATAAACAGCATATGAAGGAGAAAATGACTCAATTCAACAACAAATGCACCCTGAGATATACATCGTCCTGGGATCTGTTTCGGAGTATATCCGAAATTGATTTTTCTAAGCTTCCAGAACCAATTAAAAATCCTGGCCCTCTACAGTAAGGAAAAATGTATATTGCAGGTATTAAAAAGTATGAGCTTAAAATTAACAGTTTTAGTGCAGGATAAGTGCAGCTTTTAGGAATTGCAGAGAACACTTAAAACATGTTCGGTGTAAATACATGAATTCTTAAAAAATGTTGGGCATACAAATTCTGTATCTAATTACAAGTAAGTTTCTTACTTCATCAGTGAGCGATTAGCTTGTACGCTTTACAGCCAGGAGAAGCTTAATTCGAATCTCGGTTGAAAGGGAAACTTGTCTGAAGTTCTTTCAAGTTTTCCTCTGTACTGAGAACACAAAGGCCAATAGGAACTTTTCATCAATTTGGAACCCGAACTCCTTACTCTCCTCCAATAGAAAATACAGTTCGTCTGACAAAAACTATAGACCTCCATGTCTGCGAGGTTACCATTACCATAAGAACATCAGCAGAATATGTACACGCCAACGAGGTCTCACAGATGAAGCGAAATTAATGACTAGTAGGGATTCCTGGGACAGAACAAAAGAGCCCTGGGCGAGGATAAAATGGGAATCGTGCTATTTTATTTTAGCGGTGTGAGTACTCTACATTATTGACACGCTTTTATATTATCCTGACTTATGTATTTATGCGCGAGGAGTGCGTATGCCAAACGATAGAACGTGTCAGTCACCCTGGGAAGTCGGCGACTACTTTAGCACAGGTGTAATGCGAGCACACTGAGCGAGGTGGCTTGTTTCTTCAGTTCTTTAAACTAACGTATTTTAGCTTTAATTCTAACGTTGAAGTAGCATTAGAAACAGTAGCATTTGAATTGTAATATATTATCAAATAAAATAATGTTCGACATTGCATTTTAAACTGAAGCTACGGCATTCTGCGGACCTTGCTAACAAGTGTAAATCTCTATTAGTAATAAATAATAGAAAACAATATATCATTAAACGTTTTATGTTATACCATGGGCATATAATTTTATAAAGGGAAAATATGTTGAAATAATATAACGTTCAGTTTCGGGATGCTTGAAATTAGAAACAGAAATATACCAAATGTGAGCTTCAGTCGTTACCGCCAAACTTCTCGCTCTGTTGAAGCAGAATAGCTCATACAGTAGATGGGGGGATACCAAGCATACTACGACCTACATAGATCCACTTCCCAGGACGAAGAGTTAAAGTGCAACTACAGGGGATTATAGACCGCAGGCTATCAAGTTCAGAGAGGCGCCGAGGTCCCTAACAATTCAGTCCCAATGCAGGAACTGTTTAGATAGGACGATGAATGACCTGTTAAACAAGCAGCACTCTAAAGTTCTTAGAGAATACTGTTTCATGTGAGCAAGCATCCGTGTCATATTTCCAGCACCACCATGGGCCACTGAATCTAGAAGCTCACGAGAAAATGGTTCTGTATGACTCAATTGTTGAGTCACTGATCTACTGATCTCAAGGTTGGGGTTAAAACTTGGTCCAGATATATGTTTCTAAGCGAGCTTAATAACGACAATCTTATGTCAGTAGATTATCGGACATATAAGAAAACTGTTGACTAAGTTCCGACACACCGGTGGCATTAATATGATTCTGGTAATTAATAGCGTCGTTAACAAATTAAAGAAGTCAGAATAAAAATGATGGAAAGGAAATGATTGTGGAAGATGAGAGACCACCCAAGCATTCACCTGTTGAGCAGAACATTAAGAACTACACAAAATCAGAGTAGGCCGCCAATGGGAATCGAACAACCGACCTCCAGAAAGCGGGGTTTGCACACCCGCTGAGCTATCATTTCCGGTTCTTTAGAAACAAAATAGGAATGTCTCCACACTTTATTATACGGAAAGATCGTATACAAGGCACTTTTTTCGGAAATACTTGTGGCAGTGCCGACGTCTTTTTGTTCCGCGTTTAACCACCCGAGGCAATATTACTCCGGAAACACGTGTGGAAGTTGTAACATTGTACAAGTGGAAACTGAGGTGCGAACGGGTCTGAGGAGTCTCATAATGAGATGGGCATGGGGCGGGATTGGATGGGATGTACCGGAGCACGTGATGGTCACACGGTATGCGAATTCCATTTCTCTGATCCCTGTGATATGAGACCTTGCATACCTTCTAATTTGTATTCTCCTGTGGGAGGTGAAACTTTGCGCCTTACTTGACGCGCGGGTGGAATTCCAATACGGGAGACTCGCCAGTGTGTTGAATACGTCCAGCAAACTTGGCATGTATACCGCCATGTGTGTTACCGTAAATCATTAAGATGTACTACAGCCTCGTACAGATGATTTGCTTAGTTTATTCAATTACACACACTCATTGCCACAGAGAAGGGATGCTACCATTTCGTGTAGCACAGGAGAGAGACTGGTCAGCACTGCCTAATACGATTCTGCTCTATGCCATATACAGAAACACATGACATATAGTTCTTACTTCTAATAATAACCATTATGGATAGAGTCAACATGAAAAATTCAATGCCATGGCCGGGATTTGAACCACGGATCTACTGGTTTCCGTCCAGTCGCTCTTAACCTTTGAGCTACCATGGTCAACGTGTAGATCCGTGGTTCAAATCCCGGCCATGGCATTGAATTTTTCATGTTGACTCTATCCATCAAATATCTTAGCCTATATACGGCTAGTGTGGAGAAATGATTAATTTCCATCAATTAACTAAAATAACCATTATGTTGAATTTCTAAGGTATACAATTTCTTCAAAATGTTAATACACCAATTAGGTATTCAAATGTAATAGATTAGTACACAGGGTTTGATGTTTGGGCATTTTCCTAATACTGTGCTAAGTTGGAGAAATGTGCCATTCCAAAAGTTTGATTTTGAAATTTCACAAAAAATAACAAAATCACCTACTATGAGTGAGTGAGTGAGTGAGTGAGTGAGTGAGTGAGTGAGTGAGTGAGTGAGTGAGTGAGTGAGTGCTTGTTAACATCGATAACTCAAAACGAAGTCAGTGAAAAACCACTCTTGGCTTTAAATTTAGCATTATCCAAGGATAGGTCCTTAGGATTTTCAACAAAGAAAAATTTCGATTTTGTCAAGAATGGGTCTGGCGATTTTTATTAAGTTATCGTGTATTTAAAATATTTTCAGAACAATTGAAATGTGTCTATATTCTGAATAATCTTGGAATAGCCTATGAAGTTATCTTCATTAGTGGTGACTTTTGCATATCTGATAAACTATAAGACATGGATACTAAAACTTAGATGCACAAAAACATTGCAAATCTCTGAGATATTCCTTGGTATAGGGTTTCATTGTACAATGCTTATACATTTTTCAAATAGAAATATCTAACTGATTTCTTCCCTTGCCCATGTAGTACACAGAACGAAATTTCAGTGCCATCCCATAGCGACAACTCTTAAACAATTTATTACTTAAAGCCTACTGCATTCCCGCATTCCCCTTGAAACTTCAAGAAAATTAGCAATATATATTTTTTTCAAATGATTATCTGGATTATCATGAAGTGGATGGAGAAGTAGGCAATTTTAAGAATAGTTTTATAACAGTAGAGAAACCTGTGTGAGATCCATACATAAGATATTTTTAGTTTTTGTTGTTGTTTTGAACAATGATTCCACAAGAAGTATAAATTCTACTATTCTGTTATAAACATAAGGATAATTAATTTAGCTCTTCAATTACCCGTTTTCTTCTTCGGCGTGCCCTCCTTGATAAAAGCTCGTCGAGGAGCAAGAATATACAGGTTGTGAGATAGTCCAAACGTGTGGTATTGCGATTAACCAGAAAGAATGAGCAGGAGGAGGAGGAGGAGGAGGAGGAGGAGGAGGAGGAGGAGGAGGAGGATGAGGAGAATACGGTGAGAAAGAAGTTTAGACAGTGGTGAAGGGAATGATAGCAACATGGTCGCATCAAATTATTAAAATCAGGATTTTCTAAGGGAAAAAAAACGCCGTGATTAAAACCTTCAGTGCGGTCGGTCGGGGACTTCGAATACAAATGCGTGATACGTCACTCGTTCTCCTTAGTAATATATTAATGATTTGTAGAAATGAACGAACTTTAAATTAGCGTCATAGTTATGAGAATGTGTATGTTAAATGCTGTTTAAAAATTTAAAGCTTTAAACATTTAAATAAACGAAAATGTAGAAATTCTCTCGCAGAGGCAACGTTCATCGTTTTTATATGATTATTTACTTTAAAGAAATCCAAATGCCAAGATACCAAATACTTACATTATTTGTTTCCTGTATAGTTGTCGTTACGTTAGTATTGGCAGATATACCGTTGTGTAGTCTTCCATTCTAATAAAATCATTGTGCTCACACCAGCATACACCAAGCTATAGCACACTTATTGCCTCACTTATCGAAATGAATATTGCTTGAAATACATAAGCAATTACAAGGGAACTATCACTATGGTCATACCTGTATTCGCATGATAGCTTGATGGCATCATCTTTGCTCTATGTGGATCTTGTGTGCCAAAAATATGCTGTGGAGAAGAACCGCAACGCCCAAAACTGAAGCCTGAAAAAGTATTGCATGCGACCACTTGTAAGTAGTTGCTGGACATCGCTCATCAGCGCTGTGCTGGCGCACTTTAAGTGTGCCCGAGTATAGACCGCTGCCAGCAGGGTTAAGCAGTCCCGCCCGTACAATGCTGTGTTATTATGCCTATATGCTCCTACATATTCTGAACTTATTTTCGATTACTTCCAAGTATACTGTGCACCCGATTTTTGGCACATAGTTCCCACCTGTCAAGCGAATGCAGTATGAGCTTAGTGATAGTTTTCTTATTAGGTAAATTTTGTGTAAATAATTATAAAAACCCAAATTCATATTCATAGCCAAAATAAAAGCTAGTTAGGGCAAAACACAGGAATACAGATCTTCAGATGACAGCTATCCGAAATCCCAGAACATGAAATAAGACAACCGAACATTTTCACGTCAGCAGCTTGGTTAAGATTTGTAGATAAGCGCTAAGGGATTACGCACTTTTATGTTTATGCTATTGTAATTGGTAAATTCTACGAATTTTAACTAATTCGGCAAAAGCTTTTATCACATACTTGATAGAGATAACTGTTGAAAAAGATGCATATGTAGAGTATATGTGCTTTAACCTTATAAGGAAAAAAAACTTAACACAATGGAAACAGTCTTATGCAAAATATATCATGTGATTTCAATTTCAAGCTAAGCTTTTAAATGTTGCATATTCCTATGATACAGGTCTCTGCAATCTACAGTTAAAGTTTTCTAACATTGAGACAGTTTCTCAAAAGTAATTAAGTATGAAATGCCTTTTAATTACCTAAAAAGTATTACTCATTTAAACTCTTAACTTACATAACGATACTTTAAATCAAGAACACGCACTTCGGATCTCTTCAACAAATTTCAGAAAAACCAAACTAACATTTTTAAAGCACCTGGTTTAGAGAGTAATTAATTATTATTCATGTGACAAAAATAAAATAAAGCACGATTAAGAGGAAATAGTTTTAAAATGCCATGTGTTATATGCACCTACCTGCGCACATCGCGTGCCTGCCACGGTAGCGTAATGGTAGAGTGTCTGCCTCACGTTCAAGAGGTCCCGAGTTCGAATCTCGGTCAGGGTGAGTTACCTGGATAAGGTTTTCACCGGGGTTTTCCCTTATCCTTAAAGACGAATGTTGGATAACTCTAAGCTCTATGGACCCTGTGGTCATTTGAGCATCATTTCACCCCTTCCATTCATTGTCCGATTAGGCTTAACTTTGGAGGGCGTAAATTACAAACAAAAAAAAATCTGCACATCGCGTTTGACACTGATAATGAACAAAAAGAATATCCAGAATTAGATTATGTTGTACATAATTGAATATATTTTCCCTGAAGAGGCGTAAGGATGTATTTTTATTCTCAATATTAGTTGTAGTTAGTAGAAAAATGATAAATTTCACTAAAATATTTGAAGATCAGAGCTCAATGGAAATACACATTTTGAGGCCCCCCTGAATCTGGGAAGAGAATTTTTTAAAATCAGGTTCTCTGTGTCTGTGTTCCTGTTTCTTCTGTGAACATATATTTAAAATATACTTAGTCGGTTATAAACCAGATTTGGTATTTAAGTTCAACATGTTCCAAGAATTTGACACGGAGATTCTCAAGAATAATTTCCTTATCCATTCTACTAGTTTAGGGTAAAGGTCTTTAAGAATGGTGATGTACTAAAATACCATTAAAATACCATATTTTATTATAGTTATATGAAGAATGAAATGTAAATAGTCATTAAAAGGTCACTTCAAACTTTATACTGCTATAAATATTATAATACCTGACGGTATATAAAAACAAAAAAGTCACTTAGTAGACAATGTCTTTTTTACACCATTACCATGGGTACACTTTTGCAGAGTAAAACACTAGTAACTTTAATCATACCACTGCAATAATTTGAAAGTTATAAATAGTGGTTCTATCTCCAGATTATAAAATAGAGCTTACTCCGTGCCATTGTGACAGCAAGATTGTTTCTTTCATGGTCTGAGAAGGTTTAGAACTCTTAACAGTAAAAGAGTAAGCCCATGTTCTATTAGTAAGTGTGGAATTAGTAGTGTTGAACAGGAATAAAGGCAACTTCAGATGAGTAATAACACAGTTTGAAGAATTATAAGAAGTCGTCTTAGCCTGTATCCATATAAACTAAAGCCAACGCTTGTATTCAAATACGGTGGCAAGAAGGACTGATGTAATTTTGTTTTATTTGTGCTAGCAAAGATTCAAAATAATAACAAATGGTTGGACAATGTATTTTTGTTCTACAAAGCACATTTCTCTCTTAATTATAGAGATAACGTATATAATTGCAAAATTTCGCCAAGAAACGGCCATCAATTTTGAATTCAAGGTATTTATGATTTAAGATATATTTAGTTATTTAGTTTGAGTTTTGGGACGTGCCTTCAATTCAAAATTCACCATTCGCCTCTACTATTTCTTCGAAGAAGAAAACAATGGAATAAGATAGGCTGTTACTGTAAGAGGTGACGGATACTACGGTATGTTACAAAACATCGTCAGCCATAGATTTAGGAATCATGATAAGGAAGTTTATCTTCATATAAGATGGCACTACGCTCTACATCTAAAACCCTGCAAAACGATTAACTGCCCAGATCATTGGCGATCATTTTATTAGTAGATATTTTCCAAGAAAGTGGCCGTCTCAACCACCGTTTCTGAATCCGACCAAACGTGGCTTGTGGGGTTGTTTTAAATGAGTTTTTCTGACACATACAACAACCTGAAAGCAACTGAGAAATGCTGTCGCACAAGAAAGGAACAATACTGTAAGACATCATCTGCAAAATGTTGCGTATGCAGTCGCAGAAATGATGGTGTACCTTGAACAAGAGAATGGTGTACATCCTTTTATCGTATTATAGAACCCCATTGATTGCCCACTAATTGACTTATTTTGTTATCTCAAATATAATATTAAAAACTCTTTAAAGTTTGATATTACTTTTGAAAGACTCTTGACTTATTTACCTCTAAAAGCCTCTTCAATCTGGATGATATTTGAATAACTGTAAACTGTTAAAGATACACACTGTTTCACTATACAACAAATTCAGGGTTTTACTAAAGGACACAATTTATGTACAATACATTTTTCTGTAAATAATAATTTTAATATAATCCCTACTTCTGGTGTATGTTCTTCACTATTTATATTTTTCTCCAGTAGGCAGTAGTTATTCAAACTTTTTGTCTCGGTCGAGCAAGTAAATTGGAATATCAATACGTTTACATACTGACCAGATCGTAATAGATCGTATCATCCCTTAATGAAAGTCAATTCTCCTATTTCAATTGTACCTATATGGAAGTGCGTAATAAAATATTTTCTATAAGGGTTCATTTCAAATAATATAAATTACATAGAGGAGTGAGCGTTTTAAAAGTAGTGTTTGCAAGAGTGAGTAACAAAAGTCACCTAACTTCACAAATAATATATGCACATATTTTTCCAAATTATATCGAAAGATAGAGCGAGAGGGCTCCAGTATTGTGTAATGCCTCTCGACGATTCTCTTTAACGTGATTTTCCTTGTCGGTGGGAAAAACCGTGGTGATTAGAAACTACCACGATTTTCATTATTCCATAATTTCCCGTTTATTCAGTTTCCTTCGCATATTTCAGGATGATGTTAGGTTTTGTGGAATTAGGTGGTCCTAGACAAATCCGGCAGATGCTTACTCAAAGAAAGAGTATTCCCCGTAGACACTGAGGGTTTATTGGTTGAACGGGTCCCTCTACTTTGTCACGAGAGAAACAAGTGATATGAGCTAGAGTTACTTCTAGTACTCCTAAAGGTCATGATTAATCAACAATACTTGCTTAGTTACAACTTAGGTTTCAATTTATCCAGGCAGTTTCTTTTGTTACGTACGAATCACGTCATTATAGTTCCATTATCTACGTCATCTTCTATAACACACTGTATAGTTAGTAAATTAAAAATAAAGGCCTATTTTCTGTTTGTTATTTGTTGAAGGTAGAGTATATATTTATTCGTTAACATAACCCCTTTCTTTTGTTAGGAGAAAGAGCCATCAACTTCTGATATAGGTCATTGTCGTTACCTACCAATGGCATTGCAGTTACTTTTCCATTAAATATCTTCTGTTTAGGGTATTTAAATTAAACATTTATATATGTTAAAACATAGAGGCCTACTGCTCAATTAATTTAGTATTTTCACGCTCAACGCTATTCTCTTGAAGTCGTAGTAAGCCTTATTGAATAAGTACTAAGAACTCCGAACGCTGCATAAAAAAATCCCGAAAATATAAAGTTCGCAAGACATAATGAAAGACTGATAAAATGTGGTACATCCTAGGGCTTATTCAGTATGCATGAAAATTATATGTTTTATAATTTAATAAGCCCTCATAATCACACTCATTTTATTTAATAGTATTTTTAAATAACTCGTGTAGATACTTGTATTCTGGTAGATAAATGGCGGCTACGAATTCGGATTCCATGTTATTACACCTTTATACAGCAATCCCTGCTCGTTTATTTTGTGATGCGTCCATCTATCTGCCAACCTTGGTAACAGAATTAGTGCCCTCAGCTTTATATTTTGCCTCCATATATAGAGCACGAGATACACATTCCATTCTTTCAACTTATACTAGCAACAAATAGAAAACCAGCGCATCCCGAATTGTCTGCACAAAGCTCCTGTGCGTTTGGTTCTGCTGTTTCAATTTTTCGGTTAATCCTTTTTTACCCCGTGAATAATTTTATTTCTTTTTATAGCAATTAATTAACGTTTTTTATACTTCAACTGCAGCAGCTAAACCCAACATTGAAACAGAAGACATACAGAGGTCGATGTGCTGTCAGGTTCTGTATGTTTAGAATTTGCCTGAAGCTACATAGTCGGATAGCAGATCTTGCCTCTCTTTTGTAATTCTATATCTGTTAGTCAAACCATTGTGAAAGTTACCGTAATGAAATTACTTATGGGAAGAGTATATTAACTGGTTAATAAATCACTGATATATACGTTTTTGGCTCTATCAGATATATACATAAAACTTATGCGTTAACGTATTAACAGTGCTTTTTCTAACACTAAAGCATTTCATGGAAACTCAACATTTTGGGTAAAGGTGTTGCTACCGAATTCATGCAGATTAACAATGTAATGTTATACCCATCTTGTTTCAGTAAGTATCTGCTTTTTCTTCTGAATTAAACATTTTGTTTCAAATATCCCAGCAGAAGATAAAAAATTTAAGTATTTTAATGTCAAATGTATCTCAGCTATTTTATCTAGATATTCCCTATAAAACACCATTCTTTGGTTAACAGATTCATCAGTCTGTCATTTTTTTAATGTCAGTGCAACTGTTAAATACATACAATGCTTGTCTTTCATTATCCATAAGTGCCAGCAATTTATGTTCTCGAAAATTATTTGTTGCATTGCACGTATTTTAAAATGGTTCAGAATTGTAATTTTTAGAATTACTTTTAGATATTAAAAATATGATATGTGATAATACTACATTTTCAGAATAAATAAAATTAATATATAAAGACAGCGTGTTATATTGTACTAAGAAGGTGTTAGTATATGACGATGGGAATTAATTTAATTATTGTGTAATTAATTACCATTTCATGTTTGTGAAACGCTCCAGAATTTGTTACCTTTGTGTTGTATTTAAACTGCATTGGCGTAAAGCTCACAATAGTCTATGAACAGTAGTATCCAATGTTACAGTTAAAATACTAGAATTACCCTGCTGTAATTGCTTATCTGACTTGTAGAGTAAAACACCTGACTTCCTCTAACCTCTAACGTTTTTTTACCAAATATTCGTCCTGCAACGTGGCGTCAGGTGTCATGCTTTGATTCCCTGTCATAGAATATACCCGGAATCGATTCCACCCCTGAGGGTGTGTATTTGTAGTCCCGGGTATAGCCCACTCAGCATCGTGAGGAAAGTGAGGAGTTACGCTAGGTAGCGGTACTAATTACGTAAGCCAAATTTCTGGCTGGGGTTGCCGAGATACTAACCACATCTCTACCCCGTATCGGTTGGATGATCGCCCAGCTCTACCTTGAGTATGTGGGCGTAAGGCCTGCAGTAGGGTTAGCAGGCCTTGGTCCACTCTGGCTGTTACACCACGGATTGATTTTATTTATACCAAATATTATTTCAAGCTCTTCACTTTTATCTACAGTTTAATCAGGTAAATATTTGCAGAAGTAGCCACATTAAAATTTTTACTATAGATGAAAAGAGAATAGCGACAATCAAATTTTCAAGAACTGGTTGGTATATGCTGACTTAAAATGCAATACATAGGTTACGTGCACAGGCTTACCCGACTTGACGAGTTTAAGCTTTTCGACACTCTCTCCATCTGAAAGCCGTAGAATGGGCATCCTCTATTCGAGTCCAGTTAGTTGAATAATAGCTGGTTCCCGCACATTCAGAAAAAGCAAGCACATTTTGACCATTTTATAAGAGCAACAAAGTGTTGATGATTTAGAATTATTATTAACACCTCCAAAATGGCTCAACCAGAAGATTATTTAAAATAAATTATGCGTGTTGAGATCAACATATAATTTTTTCATACATTTTCAATATTTGTTATATCGTACAGGACTATACAAAGTTCCTTCCAAATTAAAAGAACTTCACAGGCTGTTATCATATTTCAAGGTATACCTCTCATTTATCATGCATATTTTTTAAATAGCTGCTCATTTTGAATAAAATCTCAAGAGTCACTTTGCCCAAACATTTTGAAAGTGTTACATAAAGTTTGTTGCTGGGAGATTTTCTTGAAGAATTTCGTGTCGCATCTTTGAAAGATTCTAAACTTAATTTATACATTTGATATTTATCCAACTTTTCACTTTTGAGTTATACTATTCAGTTCAGACACCCATTAAACTTGTTTTAAAGGAGATATATTTCTGATGCATTTTGATATGAAATTTTCGGGTGGAATATAGTAAGTTTTCTACATTCCAAGTAGAGTGGAAATATAAAGGATTGTCTCAACCTAAATTGAATCTACCGTCTGTGCTTTGTCTCTATGGATTTTAGCACGTGTTCTAAACCTCATAAAACAACTAATGTTATTTACTCAACTTACTTGAACACTTGCTTTAAAGTGTGCTTAAAAGCGCCAATTCTAAGCCAATTGATTTTCCGGAATGCAAAATAGCTATTGTGCGATGAAATTTCGGCCCACTAGCGGCGCTGATATGCTCCTGACGATTGACAGCGTCGTTATCATACAAAATACACTCCTGGAAATTGAAATAAGAACACCGTGAATTCATTGTCCCAGGAAGGGGAAACTTTATTGCCACATTCGTGGGGTGAGATACATCACATGATCACACTGACAGAACCATAGGCACATAGACACAGGCAACAGAGCATGCACAATGTCGGCACTAATACAGTGTATATCCACCTTTCGCAGCAACGCAGGCTACTATTCTCCCATGGAGACGATCGTACAGATGCTGGATGTAGTCCTGTGGAACGGCTTGCCATGCCATTTCCAGCTGGCGCCTCAGTTGGACCAGCGTATGTGCTGGACGTGCAGACCGCGTGAGACGACGTTTCATCCAGTCCCAATCATGCTCAATGGGGGACAGATCCGGAGATCTTGCTGGCCAGGGTAGTTGACTTACACCTTCTAGAGCACGTTGGCTGGCACGGGATACATGCGGACGTGCATTGTCCTGTTGGAACAGCAAGTTCCCTTGCCGGTCTAGGAATGGTAGAACGATGGGTTTGATGACGGTTTGGGTGTACCGTGCACTATTCAGTGTCCCCTCGACGATCACCAGAGGTGTACGGCCAGTGTAGGAGATCGCTCCCAACACCATGATGCCGGGTGTTGGCCCTGTGTGCCTCGGTCGTATGTAGTCCTGATTGTGGCGCTCACCTGCACGGCGCTAAACACGCGTACGCCCATCATTGGCACCAAGGCAGAAGCGACTCTCATCGCTGAAGACGACACGTCTCCATTCGTCCCTCCATTCACGCCTGTCGCGACACCACTGGAGGCGGGCTGCACGATGTTGGGGAGTGAGCGGAAGACGGCCTAACGGTGCGCGGGATCGTAGCCCAGCTTCATGGAGACGGTTGCGAATGGTCCTCGCCGATACCCCAGGAGCAACAGTGTCTCTAATTTGCTGGGAAGTGGCGGTGCGGTCCCCTACGGCACTGCGTAGGATCCGACGGTCTTGGCGTGCATCCATGCGTCGCTGCGGTCCGGTTCCAGGTCGACGGGCACTTGCACCTTCCGCCGACCACTGGCGACAACATCGATGTACCGTGGAGACCTCAGGCACCACGTGTTGAGCAATTCGGCGGTACGTCCACCCGGCCTCCCGCATGCCCACTATACGCCCTCGCTCAAAGTCCGTCAACTGCACATACGGTTCACATCCACGCTGTCGCGGCATGCTACCAGTGTTAAAGACTGCGATGGAGCTCCGTATGCCACGGCAAACTGGCTGACACTGACGGTGGCGGTGCCCAAAGGCTGCGCAGCTAGCGCCATTCGACGGCCAACACCGCGGTTCCTGGCGTGTCCGCTGTGCCGTGCGTGTGATCATTGCTTGTGCAGCCCTCTCGCAGTGTCCGGAGCAAGTATGGTGGGTCTGACACACCGGCGTCAATGTGTTCTTATTTCCATTTCCAGGAGTGTATTTAACTTTCTGTCTTCACTTCAAAACTTAAGAAACATTAGCATTTGGTCCCCTTAGATTGGCATGGTGGTTCCGCTGTTGCAGATATCATTGAATAAAGCCATAGGTGCTATTTGTTGTGCAAGGCCTGGCACGGAATCTTTAATACTTTTTGTGTAATCTTGTCATCATGAGATATTGTGCTATTATAATTGCACCTAAAGAGGAGAATATTCTTCAATCAAGAATTCTGAATTCGGCCGCGCCGTGGCTGAGTGGTTACACCACTTGGTTCTCACCAAGACGGCCCGGGTTCGATCCTAGACGACCGCAAAGTTAAATTTGTGGTTGACAACATGGCGCTGGGGCGGGTTTTCTCCGTGTCCTCCGGTTTCTTCCACCAGCATTCCATCAATTGCTCCATCCTTCCTATCATTTCATCTCGCCCTCATTCTGTCATCCACTTCCCTCACTCTCATACCAGCCATCGGGCCGTTCACCCATCCTGGATTCTCTCTCTCACTGATCCAGGGATTCCGTTACTCAGCCCGCATAGGGGTTAAGAAGACCAAGAATACCCTGACACCACGTATTGGAAAACGAGGGCAGTTATAGAAGAAGAAGAATTTTGAGTTCGGCAATGTTGAATGCTTAAAATGGTTACACATTACTTAACCGCATAGGTTTTGCACCTGTAATGTTAAAATAAGCAAAAGGTTCAAATTATACAAGTTAAACAGATTAGAAAAAAGTAACTGTCACAACTCGTGACTCTCGCTTTTGGAGATTGAAATGAAATTTCTCCTTTACCCTCTAACTTAAACCTGGTAAAGAAGCTATGAGTGGATAAAAAATATCTTAATGGTCATAGTATACACAAAAAGGCCATGTTTGAACAGTTCCAAGGTATAAAACTGTCATTGCCCAAAGTCCCTTTTTTATAAGTTGAAAGTAGTAAACGCTTGGTGACCCTTAACATATCAGTAGCATAGTATATAATCGGGGTTAACGTATACCTTGGGGTATTGTAATGCAAAATTAATTCCCTTCTCTGAAGAGCCTATAGTAAACCGAAACACTCTTCTTGGAAGTGGAAGAGCAGTAAACATTTCCAGTGTAATGCATACTTCAATACGGTTGGTCGCCTTTATTGTAACTACTAAAACATTCAGGAGCATTGTTACACTACGTTAACCTATATGTATAGTACTAGTCCTCTTGGTTACTGTGCAAGATCGAGAGGATATGTAGATAAAGCTGCAACTAAAAATGGCTATACTGTAAGGAGGCCAAATAATGGTATGTATGCATACCAACATTACTTTTAAATATTATAAGGATAAGAAAAAGAATAATATACAAACCAAACACTCTGTTGTTCTGTATGTCGTACATCGTCTGCAACATGGCCGTCACTGATCTATGTTTTGGAGCTGCCGCCACTATTTCAAAATCATTCATGCTGTGTATCCTAGACAAAGGATACAAGCTACAAGACGACATTGGTATATCCATTATAAAGTACTGGGTTGCTATCATTTGGATTCAGTTATATGATAAACAGTATTTCAAATGAATGAAATACAGATTTGCAATTTTGATACAACACAAAATCAATTAATCCAATTTATTTTATTTATTTAAATTTCTTTTCGTCTCTTATAAGCATAGTCTGTAAATGATTGTGTATTCTAACAGGTTTAAGTAGGTTGTTCTGCAACAAACGGATATGCTTCACTCCTAAGATGTGATATAGAGTATTACCAAGAAGTGAGCTCAGTAATTAATAAGTAAAAGCAAAAAGCCGAACTATATTTAGCGTTGTTTTTAAAATGTTGAACTTATATACAAAATATATTGTGTTGTTTTCATAATATAATCTTGTTTGCTCTATTAAGGAATCCTGATAGTTTTACTTTCCAGAATATTAAACACATGATGTAACAATTACAAGTATTTAAGCAAATTTTCTTTCAAATATATTAATTTGCTCAATATGTATAAAAGTATATTTTGGAAACCCGTTCTAATGATACTGCATAGTCACAAAAGCACAAATTGCACCGAACTGAAGCTTCATGATAAAAATTTGGATGGGGTAACATCTAACGTATCAAATAATTTCTTAAAAAAATTTAGATATTTTAAGAAGAGATATGTTATACTATTTATTTTTCGTTATTTAAATGGCCTTTCTTTGATTTCCCTCATTTAATTATGTCCATTAGCTTCCCATTACATAACACATGTCTTAGCAATGGATGTCATATGCAAGACCATATTAAATGTCGTTTTGGGTAACTATCTCCAGATATATATCTTGATATGCAGTCTATAGTGACTCGGCAGATGTCCAATAGCGTGGTAGCGTGTGCCAAGTGGCCGCCATCCACTCTCTTTACACAACATCGACTCCCGAAGCATTTTATACCTCTTGACCTCTCACTACATTGCTGGTTCAACACCCTCCATGTTAAGGAGGCACAGCCACGCGCCACGCGTGATCGAGTACTTCCATAGCAAAAAATCAAGTAAGCAATATTTTCTCTCACCCCATTTTTTCCATGAAAAAGGTGTTGCGTATTTACTTTCTTAGAGGTACACTGACATGCATGAAAAGTTGCTAACTCCACAGAGTTTTTCTCTCGTGAAGTTCCCAATTTTGGCAAACAAACTTAAGAGTTCACCCAACAGATATGGCTTCCTTATGTAACAGCAATGAAGTAGATATACGGG
Source organism: Mantis religiosa (assembly GCA_030765055.1). Classification (NCBI taxonomy): domain Eukaryota; kingdom Metazoa; phylum Arthropoda; class Insecta; order Mantodea; family Mantidae; genus Mantis; species Mantis religiosa. The sequence continues at coordinate 101,191,908 of CM060950.1, forward strand.
TTCGAAATTTTCAGATAACGTATCACTTTAACACTCGGTAAAGTACAAAAGCTATACCTATATATAGGGGTTACTACAAACAGTTTGGTATAATTAGATATTTTTGTAAGTATATTTGCTGTAAAATTTAAATATATTATTTTTATTTGAATTTCCTTTTATTGGAATATTTTAAAATGAAAGTAGCAGAACATTTCACTCCAAAAATTAATTGAAACAATAAAACAAATAAATGAAAGCTGAAAGGTTGAAGAGTGCTGGACGTATTATCGTTATAAGGTTTACTAAATGGCATATTGTCAACAATTTGAGTATTGTTATCTTAGTAGATACATTACGTTTAATTAAAGTTCTGTATTTCTTGTCCTTATATGTCTGATATCATTCATCATCTGCAGTCCATAGCTGTTCACTTCAGTTTGCTTATTTCTACTTACGCTTTGTACTACAAAGATTTTTTTCACATCAGCTCACACAGAGTTATGACCGTGATATTGCACACAACGCAAGGGGAAGAAGCGAGGTAACTGCTCAATCCATTGAAGTAGGAGGTGGAATTGCTATATGTGTTCATAACAGCGTAAGAAGCAAGCAACAGATAAAGAGGCTTATTTTAATACTGTCCAAAATAGATATGCGGGGGTGCAGGTACATACTTATAACGATTTACTTCCACATTCACACCTCCAACACTGAAACTGTGAACTCGACTTTTCCCTTCTATCGGTCAAAGGCGCTTTCAGAACTAAACGGTAACATAAAGTGGGCGCGTCATTCATGCGTTACATTTAAGCTCCTACTGGCACGCCTACACATAGTCCGCTACACTATTCATCCCGAAAGCGTCTGGCTTCTACACACAGTAAAATATATGCATTACTCAAATGGTTTGTACCTAAAAGATAGTTAGGAAGTTAACAAAACGTATTAAAAGAAGGTTATTGAGAATAGAGTTATTCTACCTAGACCAATAGAATACAGTACAGGTTAAATAGGAAATTCTAATGTATAATGCTATACAAAGAACCTAAGTGAAAATGTAATTTTAACCAATGTTCATCATTTAGTCTTTCTTTAAAATAAATGGTGCTTTTAGTTTACTGATCAGACCTTTCACCTCCTTCACTATTTACAATATTTTATCCATTCCTGACTATTTTCAGGGAATTCTGGTTCTGGTAACGATTACAAACAAGAGGATTCACTTCTTCTAACTGCTATGAGTGCAGCTTGAGAATCACAGTAAACATTTTGCAGCTGCTGTTCTCTACTGCACTTCCTTATATAAACAAATGTGCTTATGTACACATACCTCTTACTACGTGAAGCGATATTCAAGTTAACTGCTTCGCAAACGCCCCATACATGTTATTAGGATCCTGATAAAGGTTGATTTAGAACAGGTAATTTGGATATTACATCAACGTATTAAGATATGCAATTACAAAAAGACAAGGCTAAGATAAGAACAGCAATTGCCAGTTTAAAATCACGTTTCTGAATGCGGAGCTTAATGCAATCAATGTTTATTTTCCCCCTTATTTTTAATTCCTATCTGTTTACTCCTTCGTATATAAAATTAAATAGGCTTCTCCATTAAACAAATTAAACACTCACTGAAGTAAAAGTGTTACCGCATTATTATCAAGCACCCCTCTAGTGTCCACCGGGAGTTTTGAGCGATCATCTGCATCATGTGCGGGACACCGCCTTACACCATGAAACCTATAAAGACGCCGATAAGGAAACAGATTGAAGGGATTGAAAGGAAATTATTGTAGATGGAAAACAATCCAGCATTCAGCTACTGACCATAAAAAATCCTGGAAAGCCCAAGTTAGATTGCAGATGAATAGGAATCTACCCAAACGCCGGCTTCGCATAATACTCCTAAGTCAAATGAAATTGCATTTGTAAGTGAAAAAATAAATAACATAAAGTTATTCCAGGAAAAAAGTTTTAATTAACCAACTATTTATATTGTAAGATATAGTTTACTGTTAAAAACGCCACTAAACGGTTTCTTTATCACACATTTTATGTGCTGTCTGCTTATCACAGAATCTTCAGAATTCAAGAAGCGTTACGTGTTTCGCCTTTACTTAATATCACAAATGCATTCATTTGATACATCTTCGGTGATAGTCACTGTCTGTTCGGTACAATAAATAAAATGTAGCTTATAGAGAGATAACAGTAGAAGCGTTAGTGAAGTGAAGGAAGAAGACAGAAAAAAATAAAACTGATAACAAAAAACTCTCTGGCAGTCTTTTGTTTTACTATTCAAGTGCTAATCATATAAAAATATTTTTCTTGCCTTTTTGTTTTACTTTTAAATAAAATAAGAACTAAATAGATGGATATATTACTTCTAGGTAGATGTAATAACTGTCTATTTCAGATACGGTCAAATGAAGAGGAACTGAAAACTGAAATTTGCTGCATGTTTCTGCCATTCTTTAACCAACATGTTTAAGCTCATTTGCAGAATTTCACACACACACATACACACAACACACACAAATAATAAAACCAAGAAATTGTTTATTTAAATAAACATGTTAATCTACCACGATTCTAAAACGAACTAAATCATATAACATCTATATCTAAATCATATAACATCCATATTTACAACTTCATACAGATTCCTAACCCATATCCTGAAAATCAGTAATTGTGAATTTTTGTGAAAATACTGCTATGAATTAAAAATAAAAACGTGGAGCTTATGAAACAGATAATTGATAGTTGAATAAATCATTAATAACTATATTTCAAAAATTGTTAATCACGAATTTTTAGGATAATCTCTATAGAGTTATAAATCAATATTGGGTTAAGATAAATTATTTTATAGTTTCAGACCGTGCTAAAAACTTGGAATATTATTTTATGAAGTAACTGTTAAATATGAAGCTGCATCTATGATTTTATTTCTGTAAACTTGATTGATCGTCATATTACAGAAAAATAAATAGATCCTGTACTTTTTGGAGTGTATATGAACATTTTACTTCATATTTTATGGGAGTTAATGAATGGTCAATATGTACTACCTATAAATAGGGTAACTTCTGTATGTCAAACAGGTAAACAAACGAAAAATCGTTCAAATTAACAAAAATGTAAAGATACTTTCCTATTTTTAAAGAGAAGGTAAAACTGATTAGTTAGTTTCCTTCTTTATTTGTTTCTTGAGTAACTTTTCTAGCTCTCAGAAACTGTTAACATAGCTAAATAAATATTTGGCTGATAAACGCTATACATCTGTGTTGTTTATCGAATTTTGTGTTAATTTGCTGGGTTGTGCTCTTAAAACTGTATGTTTATACATTTTATGAACAATGGTAAATTTGAGCAGTGTATGGACATGCAGATAACCAAGAAACATGGCTATCTCTGGATTTAATTGCTAGATATATGTAAAATAGAGAACCACCATGATATATGGCTTTCAATTTAAATTATTAAAAACGGTTACATTCATTTTAAATGTTTAATATTTCAACTATTGCAAAACAATTTTAAAATCTATAAGACCTGAGCCTCTCCTTAAAACCAAAATTTCAAAGTAATAATTCATAATCTGTGTTCCAAAGAGAATTTTGAATAATAATTTTGAATAGCAAGCTCTGAGGCTGCGCCGTGGCGGAGCGATTAGACAGCTTGACTCTCGCAAGGCAGCGCGGGTTAGATTTCAGAAGACCGCAAAGTAGACTTGGGGTGGACAGCACAGCGCTGGGTCCGGTTTTCTCCGGTACCTCCTGTTTCCTCAGCCATCATTCCATCCGTTGCTCCATTACCATATTTCCTTTCATCCACTTCACCCTCATTCCGTTCATCTAGTTCCCTCACTCTCATTCCGGGGATTGAACTGATTACCCATCCCTGAATATCTCTTCGTGATCCATAGTTGTGGCTCCCTCACCCGACGCCCAAAATGCCATAAGGGCTAGAGGAACTTAAATGAACAGAACTGTTTCCTATACCAAGAGATGAAGAAGAAGAAAATATATGAAAAAAATTAAATAGAGCTAACTGCAATTTTAAAATCTGATGCTTTAAATTCAAAAATGGCCACTCACTTTTTGCTTTAAAAATTATGTAAATTTCGATATCAAAAAGGCAATTGTGTAGCATAAAAGTATATTATGCACTCAGAAATAAAAATTTTAATGCGTTTATTATGTCAAAATGTTTATGATATGGTCTACATTTTCGAAAATATTCCAACCTTCAGTTACTTTTTGTGCCAACACTGCATTCTTCCTTAGACGAAATTCCAGTCGATTTAATTTGATTTGAAATATACAATGATTACTCTGTATAAATTCTGTTGTGTAAGTTAGGCGTTTACGAGTTAACTCAAGTTTATATGCTGAAGATGGTACTCTCAATAAAACACAGCAATTCTTAGCACCTAATTTTCCTGTATATTCGACTTACTTTTCTATCTTTCCACTTATGTGTTTAAAATTTGATTTTAGGGTTAAAGTTAAATGCGTGGATAGTACATATATTCAATACTTGGAAAAGTTTCATATGAAACAGTATCGGAAATATCCATTATTGATTTTATATACAAACACTGAAGAATATGAAACCTATTGAAAATGTTTATTCCTTAACACAACTAGGAAAACAAACTAAGTTGTCCCACATCGGCTTATGGTCCAAGGTTATCGGGAGATCGCGGTCGTGCAGTCTGAACAGCAAATAGGATCAACGTATGCCCAGTGTAAACACGAAAAGCGCTATCGCCAGAGAATTGGTACGCTATGAATGTTTCGCAATTTTGATCGTTTTGAAGCTGTGTGCAGATTTTCAAGTCGAGTCAGTGAGTCTCTTGAAGCGAGTGAACGGGTTAGTGACTGATTTGGGTATTGCGTCTTTGGTCGACGAAAAGCGATATTTTTCAAACAAGTTGCTTATACTGTGGTGATGTGTAGGGAGTACTCTTACTACAAAGAGGAATGTATTTCGGATGTATTTCGTTACGTCGTTAAATCGACGCAAAGAAACTGAAGCTAATGTAAATTCATCGAAGTGACAACGAACAGTGGAACCAGTTCACATTAGCAATATAACAGTTTGAAATCGGATAAAGTTATATATTGTCGTTACAAATCCGTTGGTTTTTTTTAAAGATACCAAAATGTCCCCAAAGTTGGAAAATGTTTATAGTTTTGCCAAATGTTATTGCTGCACTACCTTAAAACCATCTGTCATGTCTGAGGGATGGAGAAAGAATAGCTCCAAATGGAAAATGTAAGTTCTTCAGCCTAATAGCAGTCTAATTTAATTTGATGGTCTTTAATAAACCGTTGAAAATTCTTCCATGCGCTGCTCCACAAAAAAGGCATTAACGATGCCAGTTTTCGCGAATGCAGCAGCTCTAAAAAATGGCTACGATAATGGGATGGTTTTTGCAAACTGATCACTTTCTTCGCATTATGTCTATTTTTACATCTAATATTACTATGAGCGGCATTCTCGTCAGGTAGGTCGAGGATGGCATCATGCGGTCCGCGCTGCCTTTATGGGAGTCCATTATTTTTGTGTGGTACGGTAATCATGTGACGGGAATGACAATGGCGGCACTTTGACGTGTTCCGCAACTCAAGTAGCAGCCCGTTTTCTCTCTCACTCGCTCTCACATACATTTTACACTGTATTAAGTCTAGTCTCGCCGATCTATCAAGAAGCCTGACGTTGATGGACATTTAAATATGAAAGTAAATTAACGTTTGCGTCCAGAATTTGATGGTAAACCTTAGAAACCTCGTAAATGATGGGGAAAAGGCCGATAATTCCTGTTCTATTTTGATAGTGACTTTCAAGGCGAGTAATAAATGCGCTACAGCAATATTAAAGTGTCGTGTTTGTGTCGCTCATTTTACACAACAAGGTTGTGAATTGCCTTATGAATCGAGAATCCAAGTACTGTCATTTCGTTGAAACGCCATGGTACAAGCGGAATAACAAAAGAATTATAAAACTAATTGTAATGGAAAATTTTGTTTAGTGGTTCCAGAAAATCTAACAAATTGTCATACCGTTTTGTTCCATAAACCACATATTTTCTATAAAACAATAAAATGAAGTAAAATCTGTAAGTCTATGTTTTACCCTTCTACCCTTTGATACTATACCAGAATCGTCCCAAATTGTATTAATTATTTTTCGCCACAACAAGTTTACACATGTTAGATGCACTTAATACTGTCACAAATAATTTTAAATAAAACATTTTTAACTTCCTTTTACCTATGTTACACCAAAATCTAAAACTAAATCTACTCTTGTGCTAAAGAGTTCCAAACCTCTGTAATTGCTTATCTACAGTTTATTGCTTTTGTTTTATAATCTCATCTCAGTATAAAAGGCATTATCTGTTAAAAATATATTAACTCTCATTTAGGTTTCTTATTTAAACTAAAATTCTAATTGGGTAATTAGCTAATACTAATCTTAATCTAAAGTACATATTGTCCTTCCAACTCCAATATTTTAACCACTGTTCGATTACCTTGGTTTAAAATAAAATATAGTAATATAATTATATAATAATATAATTATATAATAATATAATTATATAATAATATTATTTATAGTAAATTCCCCTATGTCTTATATGTTTTCTATATTACCTTTTTGTGATCCAATTCCCGTTTTTTTTTTTTTTTTGTAATTTACGTCCTCCAACGTTGTCATATCGGACGATGAATGGAATTGGTGAAATGATGCTCAAATGAGTCCGGGGTCCATGGAGCTTAGAGTTACCCGACATTCGTCTTTCAGGATAAGGGAAAATCCCGGAAAAACCTTATCCAGGTAACTCACCCTAACCGAGATTCGAACTCAAGGCCTCTTGAACGTGAGGCAGACATGCTACCACCACGCTACCGAGATGAGCCAATTCCCGTTGTTGCTATCTTGGTGAAAATGAATTTTCTGCATTTAATGCTGGTAACTTAGCATGGTTGTGTATTTTGTCTATTTTGTTGCACTTATGGGTATAAACTATACTAAAACCTCTTAACTTTTGATATATTCACTTTTGCAGAGGGGGGAATATAATACTTTATCTCCATTTTATGATATTCATTTTAAACACATATCATTCTCCTTCTTAAATGTTCTGGACAGTCTAATTTCACAACCATTATTTTCAACGAGGTAGTTTTCACCGTATTCATGAAAACATAGTTACTTGGCCTTATTAGTAAATCCTTTTAAATGATGTCTTTATGTGATCTTCCTTTTTTATTAGGTATCTATTTTAGAGCCTTTAGTTAAAATAATCTCCAACTTCCGGTTTGGTTAAAATTCCTGTTTTCGACGTATTTAAGTGTAGACACAAATTTTTCTCTGTATTATTACTTCATTTTATTTGTGTTGATATTGTTCATTAACAGATATTTTGCAAAATTGGTAAAAACTGAAATATTCTACCTTTTTATTTTAAAGAATGTAAATAAAGGTTTTAGAAACTCTAATAAACTAATTGCCATCACACACAATGCAGTAAGTTTAAAGGTAAATATAGTGGTATAGAGCTTATCAGAAATTATATTTTAATTCCTTTGGCATAACATTTAAAGTAAATTTCCATAGGAGTTTTACCTTTAGCTGGGTTTGTTAAATTATAAGCAAGGAATTCAATATCAATCACCAGCTCCAGATATTAACATTCAAGTAACTGAAATTAATTTACTATAGAATTACATAATTTTCAAAAATAGGGCCTTAATAACCTCTAATTTCAAATATAACACCATAAAATGAAATTTTAAAGAAACTTTTATTCTTTGTCATAAAGATAATTCAACACCAAGACAACTGTCAGTGGAGGTTTAGTAGTCGCCTGAATTAAGGTAGTTTTATATTGGTAGTCTACATTAATGCAGAGCCCGCCTATGCAGCATGTAATCTGCCTCACATTCAAGAGGTTTAGTGTTCGAATTTCCGTAAGGGTGATTTATCTTGACGTGGTTTCTTCCAGGGACCTTCCTTATCCTCCAATAAGAATGTCGGATATCTCTAAGGTTTATAGCATCATTTTGAGCATCAATGCAGCTTTTGAGCATCATTTCACCCATTTCATTTATCGTCTGATATGACTCAACGTAGGAAGACGTTAATTTGAAAGAAAAATCCTGCCTTTGATGACACATTTTAAAAAACAAAAGGTTGATAGGTACTGAATTTCAGAATTAAGTAATAAATTTCTAAGGATACAAGACGAATATTTTAGGGAATACTCGTCAATTTGATGCAAACATTTTACTATGAAAGAAAAACATTTATCTTTCTTCATTTTCTCATATATACCATTAATGATAGGGACTAAAATATATGATATAAGGTACGCATGTCTTCACTAAAAAGTTTTGTCGTTATTAAATGAAAGACATTAACCATTTCGGATATATTCGATGCGTTGATTTAATTTGTGACACATTAGGTACCCCTCTGCTTGCCGTTCAAGTTGCGACTTTAAACTTTTAACTTGTTTCCACACCCATGTTACACCATATGATATTATTAACGTAAAAATTTCATTTTTCTATTTCTTTGGGCATTCAACTACTAAATCATGCATATTGTCGAAACTCAGACGGAGAGAAATTTAAATGAGAAAAATAAACAACGAAGACAAAAGTTAACTACAACGCCACAAATGTGGCAACAGGCAGAGGGAAAGGTAGTGCATACCTGTGCTACTTTGATTAGCACCTTAGTTGAGTCTAAGATACGCGTTTTATTTTTTTATGATACTGAAACTGTTGAAATTGGTTTTATTCTTATACAGTAGTTACAATTAGATTATAATTTAGATGAGCAAAGCAGATGCATTTGAGAGAACCATACAGTACTGTGGATTACATACAAACATTTGATTAGGAGTACACAAGTAAGTTCTTGAGTGCTTCATGGTACCTCAGTAGGAATAAGTTGGCTTAATTTCATTAATACCAATAAAAGTGCAGCTAGACTTAAAATACATACAAATTCAAAGAAATTATTTAAAATTGAAACGAGTGAAACAAGGAGTCCCTATATTTATTAATGTATTGCACTAAATGATGAATAAAATATTTTTGTGAGAAAATATTTCAGCTCAATTAAATGTGTATAACTTAAGAACTGTTTCATCAACATCGATTACATTATTCTGTTTTATATAAATCCAGATATGTATCCTTATTTCTGGGATATACCAACATGTTTCATCACAAATCCAGGTAAAGGGATCATGCGTGTATGCGTACTATACGTGTACAACAAGGTGACGATTTCTCATACATAACAAGCGAGAAAAGCTCTCCACTATTTACGGTTGATACCTTTTTCCCCAGCAAGTCGAAAATTAAAGCAACCTGAAGGTGATTGTAAATCAAAAGCCAAATTTGGAGAGCAAATTTGAGCTTATTACGTACAAAATATTAACGCTCTTAATTATTTTTTCTTTCGAAAAATTAGAACTATAACACAGGATGTTTCATATAAAATAAAGAATCATATAATTATTTCTAAGGAAAGTATACATTTGACAACGAAAATTTCGGATGTATTTTAAAGTATCGAAAAAAATATGTGTACTAAACAGTGACCAAACATTTACGGTGTACAAAGGACAATGGAATGTATACCTTGCTTGCATTTTTTGGGCGGGGGTAAATTCAACTCTTGCTCTGTTAACACTAAAGTAGAGAGTGCAGACTATTACATGTAACCAAACTATGTCACAGAATCTCCATTATTATGTACAAGGAAATAAATTCTTCGCTCTGTGATCCATATTTGCCTTCATCTAATTATTTCGTACTGTATATATTCATCATTACTTCCTTCATATTCCTGGCTGTGCATACTGTTCGCGCCATTATTGTTTTTCTATCAATATGTCAATTTCGATAGATAAACGGTGAAAATGGTCAGAAAGGCTTTAACCGTTTTACAGAATCTTTGAGCATTACACCGATAGGTAAAACTGTTGTTCTGCGAAACGTGGTTTTAATGCCCTATATCCGAATTAAATTAGTATTTTTGTTTATAAAGCTGGCTCTTATGCAAATGACGATGTCGTTGTAGCCTGAAGCTGAACTGTTTCTATGGTAATATTGTATCAGTCAAGGAAGTCTCGGCACAGTATAGATTATTGGAAAATTTAGAAACAAAATCATTAAAGTGTATTAAAGGATTTATTCAGCTCAAATACCTAATTTAAAGTAGTGATGCTGTGCATACTACAAGTACTTAGGGTGCAAATAGATAAATAATAATTTAAGTAGTAGAAAAAATAATAGAGAGGACTATATGTATATATGTGTGTGTCTGTGTGTGTGTGTTTGTGTCAATGGAAAATTATTGATTTATAACTGTTAATAAAATTATAGTATGTGGTAGTGAGACTTCGATATTTAAAAAATCTCAGTAAAAATTTTTAAAATTGGAAAGCAAAATATCCCGAGAAGAATTTTTGAAACAAGGACAAACAATGGCAGTTTAGTATCCAGATAAATGAAGAACTATATAACAGAATATCAAAAAGGAGCATCATAAGCTTTATAAAACAGAAATAGTAAACTATGTGTAATTACGTATACTTTAAATCCAGATCAAGACATATACTAAACAATACACGGGAAGAAGATATATTCTCAAAAGTATATGCAGATATGAGTGAATTGGTCAAATTAGAGGATTACTGTGGAGAAGGAAATACGTCCATACAAATGACATTTTAGAGTTTATTTGCAGAAAATAAATTTAAGCTAAAATAATTTCTAAAACTAAAAGGCTAAATAATGCATAAGAAAACCAAATTCTCACATAATGATGCTTCGCTATCTATAAAATAGGCATCGGTAATAAATAGCACAGTTATGAAAATTCTATAAAACTGGAACATTTTTCAGTGGAAATATTAAATGCTATAGTTTTAGTACATAGTTATTGATATTGTTGTATAGCATGTTAAAGTGTATGGATGACGCGGTATTTCTGTGCATATTATGTGCTTTGGTTATTTCGATTGCACCAATAACAGCCTCAAAGGAGGTGCCAAACATAAGGTGTACCTGGATTACTAGATTTCATCCTGTTTCCAAGTTGGAGCAGAGCCGAGAGTGTTGAAGACATAATGTGGGAACAAGGAACATTCCCTCAGAGAAGAAGTTGTTTCTTAGATTAGCTCTCGTGAAGGAACTCCAGGGGATCCTGCCAGTGTAAATGCAGCAGAAGGTAGAGAATGAGAAAGGGGAATAGAAAAATAAAAAAGAAACTATCCTTAGAGGGAGCTTATAAGCCAGAAATGTGAACAAGGTTTTTCAAAAGTTTTCTGAAAGAAAAAGACAGTATTTAGGTTATGACTGTATTTGTTGTCCTGTATAGTCCTGTTGTCCTGTTCATTTCTTCATTGACCATCACAGCTATCGTACAGTTTCTTTTTTTACAGCTTTCTATCGTAGTTTGCGTTGTATGACTATTGTTCTCTGACAAAAGCATGGAAATTCGTCGCCCTGGGAGATAGATAATGGGATCACTCATTATTATGAGATTCTTAAGAAAATTAAATGAAATGTTATATAAAAATAACACCGTGACAAGCTCATGCTAATTCTATGCTTTGACGATTTCTGTTTGGACTAAGGAATTAGGGTGCAATGACTCTGCCATGGAACATGAGCAAGCTTTTGTTGCTGTCAAAGTTTAGCTTAGTTCAGTTCTGTGATACAGACCAGGTGTCCTCATAGGTCGTTATTTCACAGCTAAGCGCATTTATAGAATTATTATAGTTAAAATGGATACATGAGTCATTATTACAGAACAATATTGACATTATCAACATATAACAGCTAAAGTCCTTAATTGGAGTAGCACATTAGCCACACTAGAAATCCATAATATAGCAGAAAATCCATTTATGTGTCCAAACTAACAGTATACCACATATTTCAGTGTAAATCAGCCTGTATACAGTAAAACAACCATATACACTATAAAAACACGCTCGACAGTTCTGAATACATGAGATTTTGTTGTGTCATTATTTAAAACATTATTTATCACGTGTTCCAAGTACACGTGGATAGTTAACATTAAAAGAGCGCAGAGCACTTTACGCGAATAACTTATGTGAGGACCTGTTATCTTCTGCAGTGACCAATACAATTCAAATACAGGCGTTTGAGAAGATGTTCAGCGATATATTGAACCCATTTGTAATTATCATTTGAACTAGTTAGGTTGGATAAAAGTCACTTAAAATATTTTGTTTCTTTTAACTTCAGATAGAGTGCTACTGCGTTCTCCAGTAGCGATTTCTGGAACTATTTCTTTCTCATCAGAATCCTCATCAGTTTTTTTTCTCACAAGACTCAAGTTTAATCGTAGCCAGCCTGAATTTTGTGTAGTTTACGTCATCGCGTAGAACTCTTGCTTAGGTATATGGCAGTGATCTGTTTTGTAGCAGTGGACATAAATTTTGCATACTCTAAGGAAGTGTGGGCTAAACGACTGGATAGCTATTTAGGTATCCCCGAAACTAATAAGATTAACTGGCCATAGTGATTTGCTGGATGTTATTTTTTATTTTCCCTGCAACTAACTCCGAGGATTATAGGCTCATTTTATCCTAATTTTAAATATGAATAACTAAATTTAGCCAATCAGAAACATCAGCATATATTCTCCCTGTGGAATAAATGATTTAATAGGAGCGTGTTTCACTTTACCCATTGGAAATTCTGGGTTGCAATGTCAGTCTAACTATATAAAGGGCTAGACAACCAGGCAAGTTACTCTTGTGACCGATAAGAAGTGTAGACGAAAACATGTACCTATAGCTCCAGCGGGTAGTGCTCTAGACGAGGTCAGCTTCTGATCGATTGTGTCATGTGTGAGCCTGCTAATTAATTGTCCGTCCCCCGTTATTTATTAAGTGATTTTTAATTAAATGGACACCTGTCTCCCAAAAGAGGTGGGATCCCAAACTGCGTAGCAGTGTCGCAGATAACATTTCACAAGCATGTATATGTGGCACTTATTGACATGGCCGTGCATCATTAATACTGCGCAGCCTGTCTGAATGCGCCAACCAAGGACTTCTCAGAGTTATGGCAGTCCATTATGTTATCAGTGTATTTCGCAAAGCACAAACAATTTTATGTAAGCATGGGATCACTTTACCACATTTTGTAATTGTATAAAGAAGTATGCTTAAAAATATTGTTGCAGATGTCGTTCCTGGATTATGCACTTTAAAACTTCAATTTGAGCAATTTCACAAACAAGTGCTCCTTACGGTGCTATTTTCATAACTTTTACACTGCACTTTTTCTCCACATTACTTATTGGTCTAAAAAAAATAGTTTACTACGAAATAATTTGCTCAATTGCGGTTTCGGCTGTTATAGAAAATATATACCTACCATACCTGGACGAGATTGGTGAAATACATTTTCCTTGAATAATAACTTACATGGCAAGATTTTGTTAACATATGCTGGTGAAACTAATCCCAACTTGCGCTTTGATAACTTAACATTTCGATTCCAAGGATCACTTTAGAGTTGAAAAATGCCTAAAGCGTTGTTGTTGTTGTTGTTGTTGTTTCTAGTGCTCCCCATATATACCTTCCAGAGTAACCTCATTCTACCAAACGATGGCATTTCTGAGGTGAAAACACTCACAGGGTAATATACTACCTCCGATGGTAAGGTGGTGAGGATGACAGTGGCTTGCTGGGACGTACAGTTGATTAAGATTACTGACCAGCGGATTCGGCAGTGATCAGTCTTGATTTATTGTACCTACACCCCCAAGTGGGGTATCCCCGGGAGAAAGAAATAAGCGAGAGGAGACAGTGTGCGGCCGTCCCTAGGAGGCATGACGGTTCAAACGGCAGGGTCCCTACATTTTACTTAGATGGAAGCCTCCACCTGTAGGCAAGGTCAACGGACATTCCCCCACCCCTACTGTGGTTTGGAAGCGTCTCCAGCAGCCGTTTTGGTGACCGGTAACTAACCTACCTGAGAGGAAGTGGTCCACTCAGGGCATATCATCTTGCCATACACCGCCGAAACACCAACGGCACTTCTCCCTGAAAGAGGCCACCAGATGATAGATGATGTGAACTGATAATGGAGATGAAATGGAGGGACAAGAAAGTCGGAGGATGTAATTAACCCACCCAGCATTCGCTTGGCGACCCAGGAAAGCCTCCGCAAAAACCCATGAGTCAGGTAGGTCGACCACGGGAATCGAGCCCGAATGCGTGCCCCGGACGAAACCACTTGAGCCATCCTGCTCGATGGACCTATAATTAGTACCGCGGACTCTGAGTATCTTAGGTCTTTGAGATACTTCCTATTAGGAAGTCAGAGGTGAAAACTTTAGTAGAGCCGGTTTAAAATGAACATTCTCGAGCCAGAAAACGAACCACAAACTCTCAAAAAAAAAGAGCCACTGATGAAACCATCAAGCTACCCCCACCGCCCGCTATTTAAAACTTTACAAACGAGAATACTTATCAGGATGCTTTGAAAAGCGGAAAATTTGTCCGTGTATTTGTAATGAATTATGTACACTTTTACTTAATGCTCATAATATAGGGACTGATTAATATATTTGCTTTAACATGTTTAAAATCATTTTAAAATGTTGAAGAAAATATAAGATGGTCCGAAAAGGTCTCGAATGTGCAAGAACTCCCTTTTCTCAGAATAATTTAAATAGTCATTTAACTCCCTGGTTTTCACTTGGATAGCATTCTCAGAGAATCGGTCGTTATAGAAAGTTAAAAAAAGCTTAATGTGATTATTATCTTATTTTCCAATTCTGTAGCATTTAACACCCTTGTTAATAAATTGTTTCAATTATTCGTCACGAAAATAAGTTTTGTAATGGCCAAAAGAACTCTTCTTGCAGGGTTAGAAACTCCTGCTTGTGTCTTGTATTCAGATATAAGATGATGCTCATACGAATTATAAACTACAGTCTTGTTAATCTTCCTTTAGAAACAACAATTTCGCTGGAAAGCTATCAGGTAAAACCAAATTAGGAGTATAATATATACATTTACGCTTGTATACGAACTTCTCTGCCAATTACAGTCTCATGTTCTAGACCAAATATTATTATGGAGTATGGAGCTGTATACACCCGATGTCTTTATGTTGTGCTGAATCTGTTAGTTCTTTTGGATATCTCAGGTGTACGATATTTGTAGAATATTATCTATAGTTAAAGTAATGCACCTGTGAAATGTGAAAAATACATAGTACTTAAGGCATCATTCCGAAATGTATGCCAGTTATTACACATAATAAGAATAGCGTTCTTGAAATGTTTCAAAATTCTAGCTTTCCTGGATCTTTATTAAATTAATTTCTTTTTGTGTTAATTCTTTGTTCTAATACAAGTGCTCCACGCGATGCACGTTGTTTAATATTAACATCAAAATCTCCGGTTAATGATATTCAAAAATTGTTTATAATATCCCATAGTTTAAAAAACCTCTTTAAAGTTGTAGAAAAATAAATCACTTTTTCTACCTTCCAAGATTCTTTATTTTCCATAATGTAACTTATTTTGCAAAGCATATGGTATATCCCTTTAATATAATTTGAGAGTACATACAAATATTATAAAAGGATTAAATATATCTTCGCGTGGAGCTTTTTAAACTTGGAAAACTGGGGTGAAGGTGTTTACGAGTAGACAAGGTTTTTAAAGTAGGACATACCCATTTAAAAGTATGCGCATGTCTGTTTAATCCTCAGTGGATTTGAAATTTAAATGTGATAAGTGGGGGAAAAGTTTACTTTTTAATTAAAGCTCAGACCTCAAATTATTTTGTTATACTAATAAAAGAACCTAATTTTTAATGTTTCTCAAATGTTGGCTAAATTTCGGAGATTGAGTATCACAACATTTTATCCCGGTTTACTTGTGTTTCAAGATTCCTTTTTCATTTTGTGATTTGATTAAAAATAATTTGTTAGATGTTAGTAACAAAATACCTCATTGTATGTTTCTTGGAAATATTCAGTTTAAAATAAGGTTTTCTTTGCTTTATCTTCAGTAAACAAAGTTCTGAAAGAATATCATTGAACATCTTTATACGTTTGATGACTTCGCGTTAAAGTTTGAAGCGTTTTGAAGCGTTTGGTAGCTCCCGGGTAGCTCACCTTGAGCTTCTTTGATTTCTTCCAGAAAACCAATACTGGCTTACCTTCCATATTTCGTCCAGTTTAATTCTTACCCTGCAGACTTGTTTCTGGGCTTCATGGTGTGTTGTTTCTGGGCTCCATGGTGTGTTGGTGCCGGAGAAATGGCGCGGATACCAGCTCAAAAATATTCTTCCTGCACAGTAAGAGATTATTTGGCCAAAGGGTGGTTCATCACTCTCTCTAGGCAGTTCCAGCAGTGTCTTCGAGTATGCAATAGGAACCTTGACATACTTCTGATACCTCTCTTTTGTGGCACCTTCACTTCAGGCCTTCCTCCTGGAGGATGGTAGCCACGTACGTCCCAATGCGCGAGGTGTTGCCCTTTATGCCATTGTCAAAATGGAACGCTAGTGTCTTTTTTCACAACCGTTTTATATGGCATAAATGTAGACTCTGTTCATGGTATTTACTTCTAAACATTGCTTCTTTACCTATTACAACCAGTAATTATTTTAATATATGTTCAACATCACTTTTTAAGATTGCACAAACAACATTTTATATTTCTTCTGTTTCCTTCCTTCTTTCTACACCTTCTTTCTTTTCTTGTTATTATTCTTTTTTATTTATTTATTACATCGGTCAGTAATAACAAATGCTTCGCAGATCTGGTAGAACAGATACAAAATAATTATAAAGTAATAACATTGTAGTGGTAGGACAGTGTGCCTCCTCTAAACTAATACAAATGTGTTACTGCACTAATACAAATATGACACTGAACTAATAAAATGTTATACATACTTCAATAGTGAGAATTTATATAGCAGAAAAAAAAAAAACAAAAGAGGAGTAAATGTGAAACAGTAGATCATTCAGAAGTGTAAGTGGCATCACTGTAAAGCAGCTCCTGTGGTAGTCGTCGCTTCAGTCGCGTTGGCCGCCGACTTCGGACGCCGATGTTATACGTCACAGCTCCTGGGACGTGGCGTATATTGTAGAAGAAGCGTCGAGCAATCTGTCGGATGAAATGGTGGGGAGGAAGAAGTCCCAGCTCGTGATGCAGCTGCTGGTTGCGGACAAACCAAGGAGCATTGTGGCGATTCTGGATTACCTGTAGACGTCTAAGGTGACAAGTACTGGCAGCCCTCCGGACCTGGCAGGCATAAGTAATAAGAGGTCGAACCAGAGATATGTAAAGGGGCAGTGAAGATTCTAAACCAAGTGAAATGTGTTTGTGAAGTAAAGGAGAAAGTTGTAAAAGAGGAGCGGTTGCCAGCGTAATGATGCGGTCAATATGAGCCTTCCATGTAAGCCGAGTATCCAGTAACACTCCAAGGTACTTGACTGGTGTAGGTGAAGTGATCCACGGTACATGATCAGTCAGAAGGCGTATAGGCTGAGGTGGATTATAGCGGCGTAAAGTAGAAATCTTGGCTTCAGTTTTCTGGGTATTGAGGGAGATGCACCAAGTTCGAAACCATTGAGTGAGTCGACCTAGAGAAAGCTGTAAGGTTTGTATAGCAGAATCTAGATTGGAGATGATAGTAAAATAACACTCTGTCGTCAGCATACAGGGCAATTGAGGTTCGATCCATATCTGGAATATCGGAGGTGTAAATACTAAACAGCGTTGGTGCCAGTATTGAAACTTGTGGAACGTCTGCGGTAATAGGACTCTTAGTTGAAAGAATATCTCCAACGCGCACCGCAAAAGTGCGATCGGTGAGAAAACTTGTAATAATGTGGATTAAGTAGTTAGGGAGACCAGTGCGATGGAGTTTAAGTAGCAAACCGGAATGCCATACCTTAGCAAATGCCTGTGCTACATCATAGAAAATAGCCAGATGTTCGAAGCCAGTGACAATGTGTTGAGTTAACCTCAATAGTTGATGAGAAGTAGAGTGTTTCGTTCGAAACCCGAATTGAAAAGAAGGAATAATGTGATTATTGGCGAGGTACTGCATGAGACGGCGATGGATGACCTCAAAGAGTTTCGACAGTGTAGGTAGAAGACTGATAGGACGATAGCTTCCTGGCAAATTTTTAGGCTTATGAAGTTTGTGGAGCACAATGATATGAGCAAATTTCCACGTGAAAGGGAAGTAGCTGGTTTTCAAACAGAAATTCAGGACAGAAGATAAGTAGGCAAGCGCTTTCCTTGTAAGGTTCTTCAAAACTATGTTGGCAGAAAATCGTGTCCAGGCGATTTTTGTTAGGAAGACGAAGAATCAGAGGGAATAATTCCCGAGGACTAGCGAAAGAATTTTGGTGTGGAACTGTAGCTCGTTTGGGTTGGACACGGGGTTCATTTTCTACAGCTGCAGATCAGCGTGATGTGATTTGAGGAGCAAACGTTTATTCGTAAAGTGCAGCCAGTATGTCACACTTAGCTGTGATGTCCGTAACAAGATTGGTTCCATTGGAGGGTGCAGGATTTTATTATTCGTTTATTATATTATAGCTTTTAAAATAAAAAATGTACAGAATAACTCTGATTGCTTCCCATCTTTTGTCATATATGAAGAACAAAAGACGTACAGTGCGTATAGCATTTTAAGAACCATATAAAGTCGTCAAGAACTCTCTTTTTTCAAAATTTACCACCAACACTGTCGGGGACCCAATATATGTTAGAATACATCTCACTTATTTTGGTGGGCTCGGCGATTAGGTATATTCTTATTTGGTAGGAAATATAAATTCAAACAAAGAATGAATCAAAGACATATTTGATCTAAAAATCACAAAGTTTGTATGTTTCTTAATAATAATAAAATTATTATTTTTATCCTTGGATTTTTGCGGAAGTTACACACCTGAGTGTCTCATTCTAGAAGTACTTCTTTATCACGATTCGGAAGAAATGTACAGTCACAAACACTGTCCCTCTCGACCATCTCACAACCCAATCCCTCTTCAAAATGGAGCAACAAAATATTCATGTAACTGATGAACGTCAAACGCTATATATTCCATTCCATCCTATAGCAAAGGTCACATCATTTCTTATGTATACCTAATATTGTGCAAAATTCTGCTCCTTGTATCAATTTAATGCAGAAGTTCACTTTATGAACACAATACAACTACAAATGTAGTGCAAATGTGCACTGCATCTTCATAAACTGTAACTGCCTCCATATGAAATTCTTCCTGGATCCTTGGCTTGTCGTGCCCCTCTCTTTGAGTATGATAAAGGCCTGAGAAATCACTTTTGCAGGCCTTTCTTGATTTCAACTAGTGCAAGTAAAAATAATGGTTTATATATATTATTAGATTTTAGAACGTTTCAATATAAGTTATTCTAAATAGCTTCAACTGAACTGTTTAATATTTTAACTCTTATACAATTATTTTTAAATCCTTACTCGAACCTAATACATTATACATTCTTGTTCAAGGGGTACTTCTAATAGAGAAACATTCTGAAAAACTAAAGAACTGAGCAAACTTAAGTTTAAATTTGAACTCTGTCATAAACCTAAGTGATACAGGAGCGTTTAACGCACTATTTGTGGCATCAAATGTGTTTATGTTAAACAATTGTGTAGTCTGAAACTAAAATATAAGTATTATTTAAAGACTATAACTAAAAGTTTTTGATATACTTTATTGTGTTTGACAAATGCACTGTCCTAAGTTTGTTTTTCTATTACTGAAGGTATAAGTGAATTTCATTTAAAAGTCATTAGCTTCAAACGGCTCGTTTTAACAGTCATAATGCATTGTTTAGAGGATAACTGATTAATTAATTTTGTTTGTTTCAGTGGCCTGCTCAACAGTGACCGTGACAAAATGTCAGGCAGCTCTGAGGACGCTACAGGCTTTTCCGTTCTTCCGCCCCACATGTCTCTGTAGAGAACCTCACGTAGACCCCGAATGTAATTCCTTCAGAGACTTTCTCTTTGATCATCCGTGTATATTCGTTCTCAAAAAAGGTAAGTAGAAAAATGGGCATTCCATTTTTATGTCTAATGTCCTTATCCTGTGTTTAAAACTTCTTGATCGGTGGTCTATGCGGTTGTAGCTATTAATCTTAATGAAGAATACCGAAGAAAGTGTGGTGGCCATTTTGAAGTTATCTTTCAATTATTTATAGCTTAACCTCGTTGTTTCTTATGCATCGTATCTGGCAGTATACACCTTGTCACTTCAAAAATATAATCACTATAGTGTGGATAAGCAAGTGTACAAAAAATCTTATAATTACGGTCCAAGTAATGTTGCTCAAAGAGCAACGTACCTAACAAAAATTGTTAATGAAACAGCAACGATTTGCAGAACTGAGGCAACCGCGTCCAGTTTGGTATACATTTGAATTAATATTCTTTCCAAAATCATAAAAGTGTCACAATACCTTCATTGCATCTTTTTAGTGGCAGTAGCAATCTGAATGTGTATGAAAACGTTTATGGCTAAAACTGATATTTGTGCACTGCAGTATAAGTGCAGTAATCAAATGTAAACCTTATTACTTGTTTTAATTGAACAAAAGTGGAAAAAAATTGTATTATTTTTTGAAATTGTCTCCTTGTCATTCAACAGAACTTTTTATTGTATAGGAAGCGCGCGGACTTCTCTGTAAGAGCAACATTGGCCGTTACGTAGAAAATGAAGCTAGTTACAGTGAAACAGTGAGTGTTATACAAATATAACTATTTGTAACCAAAAACTTCACTTATCTTAATAAAATTGATGTCGATTTTTCAACTACAACTAATAAGAAAAATCGACATCATTTTTTTCTTAATATAAGTGAAGATTTTTGTTATAAATAGTTATATTTGTATAAAATTGGTCGGGTTCATAGTCACTCATGTATCACTTGGCGCAGCTCATTTGATCTAAATTTGTTTGCTTCTTCGCCTCTTTTAGTGGACCAAACATGCGCTAATCACTCGGTGCAAGATCTGAAGACTATGGCTGATTCTGGATTGAACTGCTGTGTAGCCCATCTAGTAGACACTTTGTGAAAATTAAGCACTTCATGAATGGTGCGATGTGCTTAGCCATGACTAATGTTCAAATTTACGGTCATTTTATCCACGGTCACATAACGTTTTTCATCACAATGGCTTCAACGGCTGTGGTGGACTCTAGTGTCATAACGCGGTCTAGGCGAAGAACGCCTGCTACAGACGTCACGCAATTTTCGAACTTCCTACTCCAGTCATAACCTTGCTGCAGTGATAAGACATGCATTACCACACCAGGCCTTCATTCTCCGATGGACTTCAATATGTTTCGTGCCTTCCAGCTCAGAAAACATATGACAATGTCTTTCCTTGTGCATGTCGCAAGCCGAGCCGTCATTTTGAACTGCTATTGTAGTCACGTTCGTTTGTCTGCAGTATGGTGCCACATTGCTTACATCATTAGTAACAGTACCACCAACTTAAAATAAAATACAATTTTAAAGATTAAATTTGACTGCAGTTCGATTTTATTTGAGCTAGAAGTGTTCGGTGAAGGGTATCCTCAGCGTTCTGCGAAAGTGGCTTTTATGTTTAATAAGATGCATGTTTAAAAGAATGTTATAACTTATTTTATCTGCGAGTTCATTATTCCCAATGGATAATAAATTGAAGCACATGTGTTTTGTCTACCAAACTGTTATGCAGAGTATGAAACAAGGATCCATTAAGTAACATAATTTTGAAGGCACACTCCCAATAAGTTTATTTCTTACTTAGAGAACACAGGTGACATAGCAGCATGAAACATTCGTGGCTTAGTGATATTTCTCTGGTGCCAAAGCTGATGCTATAGTCTCCAGCTTTTATTTAGCTTAAAGACTGGCGTAAAATAAACAGCATTGAAAAATTAGAAAATAATTTTAATTAAGTAGAAGCATATCGGTTTCATAAAATGAAACGTCCCAAAACAAACTGACAGCGCCTATATGATCACACATTGTAAATATGATTGACATAAGTAAATAATAATTTTGTATTTAGTGGATTATGATAGAATGCACGTTATATTTATTTCATCTTAATTTGTGAGAATAGGACTTTCCATGTTATTTAAAGCATATTAAGTTCTTAGTTCTACCATATATGACCCTAAATAAGAGAATTTCTAACAATATGTACTGAAAAAGTACATAAAATACAGTTGGAACTAGATAAAACAGTAATAATTGTATACAAAGTGTCAGGTCATTAAAATATGAAATAATTTACAGTTTAAGGTAATTCACGTTACATGTAATATACGCTTAAGCACCTGATACCAATTCAGAGATATTTAAATTACAAACTAAGCAGCTTAGGGATTCTTGGAGTGATATACAATTACCACAAAGTAAAGATCAGAAAGGCGGAAACTTAATGATGACCTTCTCATGCTGCTACGGAGTGTTCTTAGAATGTTAATAAAGCAATCTAGATCTCAGAAAATATGTTTTTCTATTTTAATACTTCGTGGCCGCCACGGTGGTTACCCCGCTGGATTCTCACCAAGGCGGCCCGGGTTCAATTCAAGGTGACCGCAAAGTGAGATTTGTGATGGACAACACGGCGCTGGGGCATATTTTCTCCGGGACCTCTGGTTTTCCCACCATCATTCCACCAATTGCTCCCACTTTATTTTTACGCACTACGCCCTCATTCCCTTCATCTACTTCCCTCACTCTCATTCGGGGGAACGGGCTGATAACACATTCCTTGATTTCTCTCTCTTTCTGATTCGTAGATGTGGCTCCCTCACCTGGTGCCTATAGTGGCACAAGGCGTAAAGGGCCATAAATGAACAAGACTGTGTGCTGTACCAAGGAAAGAAGAAGAATACTCCTTGGCAGAGTTTCAAAGCGGTTGTTGAATTTTTGGTTAACTATTGTCGCGTTCTCTCGAAGATCCCTCGTTCCGTCAAGCTTCGAAGTGACGATCTGTTGCCTTTGTCGTACTCGTCGATATTGTGGCTGAGGAAGTGTTATTATCTCAGGGTCCTCCTCGACGAATATCTGTATTCCTGCTAAATTCTATGGAGTTGTTGGAGAGGGAAGTTTGGTTTTTGTTCGGGTTCTTGTAAAAAGAAGTATTCTACTCCTCTGTGTTGGCGCCGAGAAACCCGGATGTCTGATGGGTTTCAGTAATTTACGCGCCAATCGAAGCTTTAAATATCTATCTTAATCTGAGAATACTCTAGATATCTGCGGATGCACCTCGAGCTTCATTGGATGGACATTTCTTAACGTCTCTTGATACTGCTATGGAACAACACTTCCCCCTACCATACACTTCGCCAGACTGCATTGACATTTTTTAAAACTCCCGAGAAACACCAAATTCCTTTCTTTGGCTACACAAAAGAGGTCAATAACCCTTATGGCCACGCTAAAGTTAGTGACTGAGGAAGTTGTCCCGATACTTGCACCGAAACATAGCAGATATTCCTGAGAAACTACGCCGATGCATTTTACTGTTTATAAACTTCGAAGTTTATACTATTTTATACCTCTCTTTTACATATGAAACATCCTTACAAATACTAATATAAAAATCATAGATATTTGCTATTGACCTAATTGTTTCCATAAGTATTAATAACTCCTAAATTAATAACATCTAATAGTATATTTTATGCTAGAATGAGTAAGCGGAAATACAGCTTCACTATAATAAACTTTTTCATATTTGTTCTTACCTAAATCGTTTGCGGTTTACTTTGTTTGCTAGACCTAGGTCGAAATATTGCAATTAGTTCTACAAAGATACATTTTTGCATGGTTATATAAACGTGAAAAACTTTATTTCCAGTTATATTTTAGTCTCTCTCTCTCTCTCTCTCTCTCTCTCTCTCTCTCTCTCTCTCTCTCTCTCTCTCTCTCTCTCTCTCTCTCTCTCTCTCTCTCTAGTGGTGAATTCAAAATAGAGAACACCAAAAATTACGAAGATTAATATCTTCAAACCTGCATCTAGTTTTGTCTCTAATACGTTTACGTTGGTTCTACTGAGTGAATTGGCACCAGGGTAACGTGTGCAAATTGCATTTGGGTGGTCGGGGTGCGATTCCCGTTGACTGTGCAATCTGATTAGTATTTTTCGTCGTTTCCTCTTTACAACCAGCTGAATTCTGGATTTGTTACCTTCATACCTCCATTTCCTTTCCATTATTCCTCTTCAATTTAGTTTCCTCATCTTTTAGGTGTGCTTTCAGGTGGTACCGGTCCGATGACGCGGATGCTTGCGTAAGGTCATTGTTATTCTCGGCACTGGGCCGCCTTGTGTGAATGCCATCCTCTCTGAGAGAAAGACGTTTTTAGACAGTGAATCACGTTTTGGTGGTGGAGCAGCGGGTCTGTCACCCAGATAAAGTCTCAGTACTTGTTAGGGATTTCCGCACTCTCTGTAGCCTCTCTACCTTCGAATCTGTTGCCTGCTGTGGTGTGTTGAGGTCGCAGCGTGCGAGGTACCCCCTTCAGTGTCTAGGCTTTACCCTTGACACTTTTTACTTTTGTTGTGAGAGGGTGCCAGGAACAAGCTGAAGAGCAACACAGGAAGCGCCTTCCCTTTATTTTCTTTATTTCTTTAATTCCTTGGCATTTTATCTAATATAGTCAATGTATACGCAGCGTTGTTTTACTGAGTACACAACTGAAAATGCGTTCAGATCAAATTCAACTTCTTAATTTGTATTTAAATGTATAATGTATCAAGAATAAAAAAAAATTAAGAAACGTTTTCACTTGACAACAAACCATGTAGTGATTATAGCGTTGTGGAACGCATATTAACCACCAGTATATATTAATTAACGCTGGCTCTCATTCAAGCATTAGTCCAAAGTAAGTCTCTTGCCGACCGTATAGCTTCATGTACATGAAACATGCAAAGCGACCACGTTGATGAGTAGTCATTATATCCCTGGGTATCTGCCAGTAGAAATTAACGATTCATAGGCACGAAATGCTCTTAAGACATGTTACAGATATCCAGACACAGTCTGGCTACATAAAGGTGAGGCTACACTCATTGCGCTAACGACCTCAGGAAAAATGACACCGCTAACCTGCTTCATTCTCTAGAATACCTTTACTCTTGCCGCTGACACCAAAATTTTGAACAACGAAACTATCTGTCATTGTTATATCGGTTTGTTCTATTTTTTATTAAGAAGTCTTCTACTCCGTAAGGGAATCAGTTTCCTCTAATCTTGGCAATTCACTTGGAAACTCTGAATTAAGTTCAGAAAACTGAATACATGTGATGTTGTATCTGTAAAGTAAGATTTCAACAACAAAGCGTTTCCTGAGAATTGTGGGTAAGGAGGTTCAAGAAAACGGAAGGACGCACTGGCTGTATCAGTTCTTGCAAAACATATACACAATATGCATTTCCCTTGCCTCGACAGCTCTTCTTGTATCAGTAGCTTCTCCTCTGTCTTTCCTTCCTCTCCTCCAAAATTCGCACGGGCTCTTTTCTCTACGCCGGGAGTAGGAGAGGCGTACTCTAGATAATGTCAGTCTTCACCTAGACTTCTCTCATCGCTATGTTATTGTTTTTGTGATAAGATGGAGACTTTATCACTACCAATGCAGTGCAAGAGAGTAATTATAGGTTAGACAAGGTAATGGCACACCTCATGTACTTAGACCTTAGACCTTTGCAGCTAGCAGGAAGAAATGAAGTGAGGCTCAGGAGTTTACAGGCTACAAAGCCGCACAGAAATCTATAATATTTCCGGTTTTAAGATCCGTTTGGCTGCTATAGCTTCCTGGAGAAGGCGATGAATGATACGTCAACCAAGAAGTCCTTTAATATCCACGGAGATCACTTCTCTTATGAGCAAGCATCCGCCCCATTTATCGGGCACCACGGTATGCTACGAAACCTGGAAGCACACTTGAAAAAACAGAAGGGGAATATGATGCAAAGGGAATCTTGAAAGGTTATAACCCAACACCAGTATTCGCCTGTTGACAGAGAATAAGCAGCCAATGGGAATCGAACTCGGGATCTCTAGAACTCAAATCTTGGACGATATCGTAGATCCTCGTATCTCGGTTATAGGCAATAGTTTATTTCATTTGATTTCTAAATTCTACATGATTTACAAATGTCGGTCGTAGATTCTTAGAAGCTACAAATGCAGACTTTGTAATGCCAATTCATCTGAATGTAAAGAAATACTGAAAGTTGTAGAAGGCATCTGAGAGTATAAATTTGTACAGTGTATCGAATGCTTTCTTTCTTTCGCTGTTGCAACAAATTTTGGGGCAAGAATCCGCAGTTTACCTGTATTACGCTCTTCAGAATTTCACAGTTATATTTGAAAGTTGTGATATATCTGCATTTAGGGTTTGCATCCATCGATCTACAAGCATTTAGTGTCAATTGTTACAGAGCATAATTATATGGCGATGAACCTCTTTTATCACAGCTACTATTGCTTAATTTTCATTTTCCATTTATGAGCAGCTCATTAATTTATTACCATATAGTATTCAAACCAGGAATCCATTAGCAGCTATTCTGAAATTGCAGGAGCTAATGCACAAGTGTAACGAAATAGTAAGATGGATTTAGTTTGCTTTCGACTTAATGGATACGGCAATAAAGCTTGTGGAAAAATGTAGTTTATGGTTGATTGCACCAGTTCATCTCCATCATCATTGACATTCATTTCATCAGGAACCTTTCTGCAGCAGATATCTCGCGATGTATCCACAGACACCTGCAAGTTCAATGGCTCAAATGTGAGCGGAAACCGCGTCACTACTCGAATGAAATGATTCAAAACAATTACTGAATTAACAGGAAACAGCACTTTGTGATGTAAATGGAATAGCCATGTGTAGTTTGAAATTTTCATTTCCAGCTGCCACGGTTAATTAATTTTAGTGCTTTACTTCCTATTTGTTTAAAAATCTATTAGACACGTAGTACCAACTATAACAATTTATACTCTACACAGGCGTATATCGCCATAACCAACGTAAATTAAAACATTTATCTTTATTTTTAATTGCAAACACTAACCAACGTTTAATTACATCATGGTTTATTTACAGGCAGGATATGAAAGCTTAAAAAGACAGTCTTATAATACAATTTGTGTGTTAATGAAAATGAATTCACATCTGGTTGAAAATTGGAGCCGTTCTGTATTTTTCCCCCATTTTGACGCTTTTAACTTCTCATGCCCACAAACGAAGGTTCTGTGAACGTTGAGTGAAATTAATTAACGTTGGTGCAAATGGGCCTGCAGTTCACTGAGGCCTAAAATTGCCTAGCACTGCCTTTTCATGGCGAGAAAAGCTTCGAAAAGGGAACACCTAGATAGCAGCATCAAGCGAACAATCCATTACCACCAAAACCACAACAATGACCTTCCACGTTAGGCTAAACTTTATTAATCATGCTATCAGAGCTGCGGCCGTTCGTGCTATCAATACTTACTTGTCCTTTTCCCATACCACTTTACTTCTTTCTCTATTATTTTACATGCAGTTCCGAAAACCGCAAACCAATTCCTATTTCCAGGAATCTAACCATTATCAATAGCATGCTTCATGTTGAGAAAGCCATCACAATAGAGGAGGAGAGAAAACTTAGGAATCTCATAAAGTGAAGAGTAGTACAAATTTGCATTTTTAAAGCTTACGACCACAGTAATGTGTTAAATAAAACTGACGGTATAATTTTATTAACCGAAATAGCTATATAGTGCAAGGGGATTCTTCTCCAACGTGATATATAACCAATTTTAAATCTTAGATCTGGAGAGACGATGTGTGAAATGAATAATCACCAGTGTGCGGGATCCATAGTGGTCAGAATGACCCAAAACAGCCCTTTCTTGGTAATAGAAAATCTTAAGGAAAGAAAGCCTTATCCGCATAAGTCACAAAAAGTCCTGAAACCCAAAGGCAGAAATTATAATCATGACTATGGTTTTAGGAAGAGGCCGTCTCTAATGGTATGCTATATAATGAGGCAGTTTGTGACGTGATTGCAGTTAAACCGCTACAGCATTTGATATGAAGGCTGAATCTCATACAATTGTTAGAAAAATTACTTGATTACTGATTTTATCAAGTTGTCAACAATGCTGTTTGGCATACAAAGTATCCTTCCGTACAGTAATATTTGGTGTCCCTATGTGGGCTTCATACTGAGATATATCCCTCTATAACCACTCCTAGGCAGTTACCAGAAAACAGAATTAATAATGGAGAGCATGATGGTTATATGGTAGCGTTAAGGCTTACCTTTGGTAGGTTACGCCACCCATGGAGTAATATCCCAAAGTAGGCCAGAGCCCGCAAATCCGGCTGCTGGCCTCAGTCCCATATACGCGAAGCAGAGTTGGGCGAACATCTAACCGATACGTGGAGGAGATGTGGTCAGCATCTCGGCACCCCCAGCCGGAATGTTAACTTTCGAGATGCTGAGTGGGCACCGGTTTTATAACCCGGGACTTAAGATCCACAACTCCAGGGTTGGGATCATCCCATGTGCTTTCTGGGCGCAGAGAACCAAAGCACAGTGCTCTAGCCCACTAAGCCACAGCGCAGGACATATTTGGTAGCTGCCGGGTTGAATTTCCTGTGACTGCCCACGTTAGTAGGGGAATGGTGGGGTGGTTCCTTAACTACCACTACTTTCCTATCCACCATTTTCTGTACCCGTCGTTTCCTCCGTGACATCATCAACATTATCATCACCAGCATCATCATCATCATAAGTATCTGTTTTAGGGTCAAAGGTAAACATGATGGTGTTCCGCGCGTTGAGGCTGGGTGGTGGAGGGGCGCTTACTAAAGCTTTCTCACTGACTTAGGTCGGGAGTGCTCAAAATCCCGCCCTCCGAGTGCTCAGGTTCTTTAAAAGAGGACCTCCAGAGTTTCGGATCTTGTGGGTGGACTTAAATAGCGTAGGATGGTAACAATCTAGAAACGATACAGACCCAGCTTGTTAATTATCAACTAGATCTGGTCACTATTCGGATCTCTCCTTCATCCCTTCCTCGCATGGATCGCCGTTAAAGTACAAGGACCACGTCCGTTCCAGTGTTGGGGACCCTCCGCGATATGCATCCTTACTTTCAAGTTTTTAAGGATATTAATTACACATTTAGAATAACAGGGGCCTTTGAATGTTAAAATTTCCCTTTCCCCAGCTGGAAATAAAATTCCTGTTGCATCCCATGTTAGGCAGAATAGGTAACACTATAGAGAAATAAAGATCTTATAAGTAACGTCGAAGAATTCACCGTTATCCAATACTTGCCCTCAGTAGTTTAGTTCTTTTGGTTTTCTCTTTCTTTCTAAAAAACTGTGTAGTTTAGTTTTTCTTTCTTCAAAAAGTTGAATATGTAAAATAATTTGATGTTTCACTTGAAATCTGATTATTGAGCAATTTTAGCTATCTCTCTCTATATCTCGATCCCTTCCGTCCCAAAATATACCGTATAAAACAGTATTTTATTTCAGTTTTGGGGTGTTTTATATACTTTTAAACAGATCATCGCCAGCCTCAGTAGCGTAGATGGTAGCATGTCTGTCTCATGTTCAAGAGGTTCCGAGTTCGAATCTGGGTCAGGGTGAGTTACCTGAATAAGGTTTTCTGGGGTTTTCCTTATCGTTCAAGACGAATGTCGGATAACTCTATGGTCCAAGGTCCACAGACTTATTTCAGCATCATTTCACCCGTTCATTCATCGTCCGATATGACTTAACGCTGGAGGACGGAAATTAGTTTAAAAAAATAGCCTACAGCTCACAAAGCTGAGATTTATGCCCTATGAGTAGATACATTTATGCCCTGAGGATAACAAAGTTTGAGCTCGGCTTTTCAGGCCGGGGTACAGACACGTTAGTTACACTTTCACTATAAGAGAAGTTTATAAATATGTATACCTTGTAACTTTCAATGAAACTATTTTAAAAAATGGGAGAAGAGATTGCAGTATTAATGAAAAATAAGCAAACTTCGAGAACGCTACTGCAGTTGTCGAAATATTATTCGTGGAGAGGTTTGTTTTATCAGGAAACTGGTATTGGAGACGTAGGTAAACCTTGCGCTTCTTGTTGGAGTTGGAGGGTGCAAACTTTACCTTTCCTTTGCTTAGAGCTCCTTTTATAAATATCCGCTTTTCATTATTATTCCAAGAGTTGCCTCCATTAAGGTAGAGCTTGCGGTCTCTATTATATTGCGAGCAATGTAGATAATGTTAATAGGTTACATTGTGTTCAGAGGAAAATTCAACCAGACTACTTACTTATTTCTAGCACTTTGAACTTAATTGCTTTTGAAGTAAAAACTAAAACAATTATTCCAGCAGAAGCAAATCTTTCGCATGGGAGGAATGTGTTATAAGTTTTTGTCTACACTTCACCCATTTATTATAAAACCGCCAAAAATACATATTTTTCTTAAGTTAAGTATTATTCTGGCCTTTTTTCTGTAAAAAGATTCGGTTCATAACTGTAGACCAGTTCCACTAGACTCAAAATAAGCATATATACTTAAAATACAAAGCTTATCAATATTCCATGGCTTTCTTTAACGAAATATTTCTTAAACTAAATGATTACTTTCGATGTTAATTGTTTGTCACTTTGATTATATTGTATTTTGTTATATCTTGCAATTTTATTATATCCATTTCATAATTTGTAAACTATATTCCTAATGCCTTTGGGTAAAATAAGAATTACAGAATTGGATAACAAATAAACAAATATTTAAGAGAAACATTTGAAGTTTTTTTATTGGGCAATCCATGTAGAGACGTAGTGAAACCTGCAACAAAATGGAAACGATATAAATCATTTATGTAAATTATTTCCATTTTGCTGAGTTTTGCGTATTATTCCGATATTCGCAGTTTTTCTAAGGATGGTTTAAAGGTTAATCGCAAAATCCATGGTAACAATTTGAATACAAATAACTTTATTAAAAATCAATCGACTTGGAACATACTTAATGTATTTATTTTCCGCTTTATAATACCGTATATTTCATATACGTTAAATGTATTAGGTCAATATATGAGTCCTTTCACTATCATATTCATTACAAAAATATATATGAAATTTTATGCTGTACGTTTGAGTCTCTCTAACCTTGAACCTAACAGAAGATTCACTCAATAGGCGATCTCTATCTTTAAACTTTGTAGATTTGCGTTTTCCCATACTGTAAGAATGTCATATTTTCAGCAGTGCGTTTCTCTTTTCCCTTTACTTCGATTATTTTTTTATTTACCATTTAACTGAAGTTACACATCTTTACATGTCATCAATTTTCACGATATGCACAGCCTTTCTCATACTACCACGTTTCACGCAGTAGGCAGCATAGAAGGTTAAACATACATTTGCAACTTTAATTTGTCTCCCATTTGACTTTCGCCCAGGCACGTACGTTTTCTAAACATTTTATTTAAACTAAAATGTGCAGTTTACTCGAAAATACTTCATGTTCCAAAATAATACATAGCATATATTTATATTATATCTAATAATGAACGCATTTTATTACTGCGTTATTTCCGTTTTAAGTAGTTGCAAGTGTTTCCCATTTTATCGTTGAACATTTTAGTACTATTTAGGCACCATTAAACATCAATTTTACGGTTTCCACTGGGACTAAAGCATTTTCTCGAAATATACTTAAAGCATTTCGATTGATTCAGGTCGGATTTGAGCAGGTTTCACAATAGTAAAATGTAACTATAAGCCCAGTTATTTAGATCATAAATAAGAATGCTTTCTTTAAACTCGTGTGATACTAGCAGAATCTTTATAACTTGTTCAGAAATAAATGTTCTGATCGTAGACTCAATGTTACGGTACTGTAGAAGTTGCAAGAATATATGATGCCAGAAGTACTGTCCAGGTTCCAATAGAGGACAAAGTAAACTGTGAATGTTTCAAATAAACTGATTAATTACGATATCGAGCTTTTAGGATATGCGTGGAAGAATTTATTAACAATAATAATATTTTAACATATGAAATCGTTTGTTCATTGGAAACTGGTCCTGAAGGGGTACTACGATGAAAATATATACATGAATTCCTTTATTATGAGCGGTAATTATAATTTCATAAGCAATTACATATAACGCGGCACATATATTTTTGTTAACAGTAGATAAGTTACAAATTCGCTTGTGCATGGCTGAGTATAGATTGGGACGAGAGAAACGCCCATCAGTAGAGCGAAGTTTCACGACTTAATGAATATAAAACAAAGCAAGAAAAATTGCTGGGCAAGGAGAATTTTGCCATTAATGTTATGTCCATATACTCCAGTAAGTGGTTGACTAATTAATTTGGAACAGCTTAGTGGAATACAATGCATTTCGGGAATTGGAACATCCAAAATTATTACTAAAAATAACAATGTTTCCCGCCTGTGCTCCAAACGTATGTTAAGAAGCACTGCTGCACAATAAGACACACGCAACTTCCTGTTATCACTCTCTTAATCCATGAATATTTTATGTTACTCATTGACATACTGTTTGTTATCTCTGACCCTTTAAGCTAAATTAAATTCCTATTAATACCCTTTTCAATATATTTGAGTACCATTGAGTGGTGGTGAGGTGAGAAGGTGTGCTGTACTCTCGAAAGTACGAAATGACAACAAAGAATATGACAACTAAAGACACAATAGACAAAGCGCTAAGCGAATTGAAGAAACTAAAAAATATGCTGGAGCAAAGCAATGAGCTATGTAAAGATAATAAAAACACATAATATAAACTTGTAGTACTTAGAGCATAAGAACAGAAGATACAATATGCTGATTTCCGGAATCGAAAAAAATGCAGGAAGAATGTGAGACATGAAGTACAAGTTCTTTTTAGAGAACAGACTGGGAGTGAACGTGAGAAAATAAGAGATCTGTGAAACGCTATTTTGGAAGGATAAATGAGAGAAGAAAAGCATTTGCGAAATCCGCAAGTAAACAAATAGTTTTTAAGACGATAAAGCAAACGAAGTAACTAAAGAGTACTGATATATAAATCAACAGGGGCTTAACCTACGAGCAGAGAGAATCACTAAAGCTATTAGAACACAGAAGAATCACAAATTGAGGGTAATTGGCATATGTAAAAATGTTTAAATTATATATTAACGGTAGCTTGGCTGAAGAAGGAATCAATGAGAATGATACTTTCCGAGCATTGAACCATAAAATCTTAAACTTGTTCACGGATACAGGAACTCGTGTCATTACATTGAAACAAAAAGCGATTAATCAGAGGACGCCTAATCAACATAAAGAGCAAGCGGCAACAGAGAAAGAAACAAAAACAGGATGGGAAAGTTAGCCAGGTAGATACTTCAAAAGATGATAATCAAGTAGAAGACAGAACAGAAGAAGAGGAGAAGGAGTTGGAAGCTGACATCGATAGGGTGAAGGAGAAGAGATGATAACAACAA
The DNA here is from genome assembly GCA_030765055.1 of Mantis religiosa. NCBI lineage: Eukaryota > Metazoa > Arthropoda > Insecta > Mantodea > Mantidae > Mantis > Mantis religiosa. The sequence continues at coordinate 101,225,502 of CM060950.1, forward strand.
TAAACCCGAGAAACTCCTAGACAACGCAAATAAATGTGCAAATGTAATAATATGTACTTTATGATCAGTAGAAATGGGTAATTGAGAAAGCGGTGCAGAAATATACTTGCTAAGTAGGGAGGAAAAGAAATGAACAAGTTAGCGTTTGGAAACACCAAAAAGGAGTGTGACGGACAGGAAAGGAAAGTGATAATAGATTATCCATATAGGTACCAGAAGATGATAAAGAAATTGGTAACATAATGCCGTCCGGCAAAACAAAGCAACTGAGGTAAGAAAATGTGTGAAGGGGAGCAAAATGAGGAGGATAATAAGTGAAAAAAGGGTAGTAAGCGGATATTGGCAATCTTTGAGTGGAAGTGAAAGTGGGAAAGAAAGGAAGTAAAAAAGAGGTATACATATAATTTGACAACTTAAAATAAAATATAAACAAATTATTATTTTATTTATTATCCAAATGAAATAATCCTATTTTACCAGTAATGTATGTTACGATTCCAGTTAAAAAGCACATAAATACAAAGATCAAAATAACTGGACATGATAAAAGATAGTTATAGCGATTTAAACATTTGGCCAAAACAATTTGGTCAAAACAAATTAGTGAATAAAATGTAAAGTTTATATAAATTAGTAATGTGAGTATGAGTCAGCAATGAAAATATAAATACAGAAAGAAGCAGCAGAATAAAAGAAGCAGCACGAATATTTACATAGAGAATAACTAAAAAAAGGGAGACGAGCTAAATACATATTATTTTAAAATTAAAAATTGCAACTCAAAGGGCTAAACAATTGGCATCTGGAAAATTAGTCATTAGCAGTCCGAAATGTTATCATTTTTGAAGGTTTGAAGTTTCAAGCGCAGCTCTAATGACAAAAGTACCGGGGCAGAGTTCAGGGACATTGCAGCATGTACTCTGTTTATTATTGAATAAATACAATCAGATCAACATGAGCAATCCAAACTGACAGGCTTAATTCTATGTTTAAGCTATAAGCGTATTACTCAGTAAAATGAGTAAATAAGCGTATAAGAATAATACCAATGGTTAATAGTTAATTATTTCCAGTGATTTCCGATTGGTATTAATAACTAATACTTACGGCAACAATAAAACAAGAAGCAGGAGAAAAGAAAGGCAAAGGCAGTCATTACAAGAGCACAGAGGGAAATAAATTCCGCGTTTAACCTAAGCACGCTAAACTGAGGATTCTGCTAATAAACAACATAAAAGGTATATTATGTCCTTCTGTGTAGAGTAACATTAGCAGAAGTTCTAATTTATTGCATAGGTTTATATATTCTCTAATTTATAAGTTAAAATATCGTGGTATGTGCGAATCGCTGCAACATTCGCCTATCGACCACAGAAAACCATAAGAAAGTGGGTGGTCAATGATAATGGAACCTGGGACGTCCGGATGCGAGTCTTGCAGTTTACTGTAGAGGCATTTCGCTTGGAAGGATTTCCTACAAAATGGAGGCAATTTTAGAAATGTATATATGTTCAACCTTCTACAAATGTAAATTCAAAGCTTCCGATAAGGTATACCTTTCATATGTCACTTCAGTATATGTTGCAAAATTTCGACCACACAGCGATATCTGGAAAGGAAAATGACAGGTTTGTAAACATAAGTTGTCTCAATCTGCTCGCTCTGATATTGCAACGGGAACATTATCTGCGGTTGATATATGTGTCTGCAAGGCCGGACTAGCGGTAACATGGTGATAACTTCGATTCTGGAAAAGAAAGAATAAAACATTGCAATGCAGCGATGTGGTTGCAAAATGGACTCAAACAGGTATAGATGCTGTTGGAGCTGTTCTGCGAATAAAAGTTATATTTCCATATCCATGCTAATATTGCAAAGCAAGGTTGAGTATCAATTCAGTTTTATATATAGACTCCCTTTCTAACTGCTAGGCTTTCCATTCTGTGTTGGACCAGAAAGACTGCTTCATTTTTCTCTTAATTTGCGCTGTGTGTGTATGTGCGTGCGTGCGTGTGTGTGTGTGTGTGTGTGTGTGTGTGTGTGTGTGTGTGTGTGTGTGTGTGTGTGTGTGTGTGTGTGTGTGTGTGTGTTAATGCTCTCGATTTAGCAATTATGATACAGTAAGAAGAAAAAGGTACTGAATTTGTTTATATATCACTAAGATACGCATGCCTTACTGCGCAAGAATATTTAACATCCTTCATGTAAGGACATTTTACTTTATTTCGTTTTCCTTATGCTTTTATTCAACTTTGTTAGCAGGTCATGCTAAATAATTATATAAAGAGGGAAAATTGCAAACATTGGAGTCGTGCTGCTCTAAATATGTAAAGATCATTGGTCCAAACTGAAGCAAATGCTGATGTAATATTTTTCATTACACTGTGTGTAACTTCTACACCTATGTCTGTAAAAGTAATTGTTTTTTTAAAGTAGATATATAGCCACTTATATTTGTTAGATTCAAACTTAAGAAGGCATATATTTACGTTGATTACAGTATCGGTAGTCAAATGTTGGCTCCCCAAACAGACAATCTCTCAGGTTTAAAAGTATAATGTTATTTCGTTGATGTTTTAAATTGAATTTGGTGCCTTATAAGATCCATATTTAATAACAAGTACCCGCTTAAGAGGATCTGTCACAGCGTGGAATAACACCAAGGGATTTTTCAACAGTAAGGGCTAGAATATAGATGTTTAGTATAAACGGTTCGTGAATGAACGTAAATTTCTTGTCTCCACACCATTCAAATGAGAACTGTATTACAGAGTTCAACGTATGCTTACTGAATGAAATACCCAACCGTTCTGAACTTGAAATGCCCATTTTAAGAATGAAGCTTGAGTGGGAACCTCGGTTCGTGGTTTCTTAGCAATTTGGTTACCCTCCCGAATCACTAAGAACAACCTAAATGGTGTACTCCTACTCACGGTTATTTTCCAGAAATTTAAGCATATTTCTAAAATAGCGTAGTGTATAGAAAAAAATATAATTTATAAAATTAAACTGTGGTTCATAATTCTATTCATGTGGTAGCGGGAGAAATACGAAAAAATTACTAACAAAATCAGTTTTACTTATACTAATTGTATGTATATTTTTTCTCTGGGGCACCAGGCTGTCTGCTGATCGGTCGCAGAAACACTAACTCCTATGGTTCTCAGTGTTAATTCTATATTGACTTCAAAGACACTTAAGTTTGCCGCGCCGTGGCCGAACGGTTAGACCGCTTGACTCTCACCAAGGCGGCCCGGGTTCGATCTCAGGCGACCGCATGTGAGAATTGCGGTGGACAAAGTGGCATAAGAGAAGGTTTTCTCTGGTATCTCCGGTTTCCTCCGCCTTCATTCCTCCAGTTGCTCCACTATCATTTTTCCTTTCATCCATTTTGCCCTCATTCCGTTCATGTGCTTCTCTCACTCTCATTCCAGGCTTAAGTGGTAGAGGACTAAGACGCCCCTAACATCACAATAGTGGCTTAACTAGGGAAGTTAAAGAAGAAGACCCCCCAATTTTGCCAATAACCCTCATTCACGCCTGTTCACCTGGCCTTGGCTGCTGCTAATGAGTTGTATTTTAAAGCATAATTTCCACAGAATAACAGCTTATAGCACGCCCCAGACCCGGAAGATTCGTTCGGGCCGCCCTCTAGAAGATTCCTTTTTCTGTAAGTTAATTTTGCTTTCGGGTCCTATATAAAGAATTGTTAGTGCTCGGCAGACTGCTTTTAGTAGGCAGTTGGCAGCAAAGGTCTAGTGAGTCCAGTGGACAGCACTAAGGGTAGCTCAGTTATGACTTAGCATTTCAATAGATAATATTATCTGTTCCATTATTACCCCGCCTTTAACTGCAATGGTCATATCGGCGGCCGTTTTCCTTTGGAACATACCGAAGGTGTTAACTCGTATTCGTTGGGTTTTTATCATTAGATGACGCACACATTGACACTCATTCATACTTCCAGACTTTGGGTAAGATGAGGAATTATCTTGGTTGGAGGTAAATCCCCATCCCCCACGGCCGGAATTCAAATCCGGGACCCCTAGCACGGCAGGCAGGTGCTCTACCAACCGAGCTACGGCGGTAGCTCCATAAATTGTGTTTTGTTCTGAATGTGTGCAGCAGTGTCTCAAGTATAACGTTTGCACTACGCAAAGTACGTAAGTGACAACCAAAGTTATCCTATCAAAAATAATTAGTGTTTCTATTTATTAAAATATAATGATGTTATTCTTATATAGTTCGTTGTGTGAAGGCTCATACAATGTGTTCCTTAAGTACTGTCCTATGAAATAGTGAACATTCTTGAAAAAATTCATCGCTATAGCAGTAGTGTTTGTTAATAGCTAAAGTTGCGATGGATTTCCATAAATTGCTTAACAGCCAGTTCATTTGTGCACAAGTACATGGAACAGACGTGAAAATAAAACCACTAATAATTGAATCAATAATTTACTTGTGTATATAGACAACGCTTCACATCGGAAAAAATGTTTCCCTCTCTTTTTTATTTTAATAGCCCTCTATGCTCCACCGTACTTAAAAGAACAAATGTGTTGGAATGTAAAAATGATTTCTGTTTAAAATACTCTTTCCTGAAATTGCCAAGTCAGCCGTTAAATGGGATATTTACCGAGTGCACAGCACAATGGTTTGCCACATTTAAAAACACGAGGGGGGAGGGGATTTTTGAGCTTTAATGTATGAACAATGATGCTGAATAATATGGAGTGAACCTTGGCTATAACCTTTGCCTCTTCTATAATTCTAGGTTTATGTGAGTGTACTTCGTGAATAAACTGTGGAATTAACTGCTTAAAAGTTTATCCCATACATCGATAGCAAAAATGTAGATCCAAGCAGTCACATTTTGAAAGGTTACCCTGCCAGATAATAAACAGGAATTATTTCCAAAGCTTCTGTAACGCTCATACGCATGATTCCTATTCCCTTTCTTCCATAAAATAAGTTCATTGATGCAAAAAGGCTGTATTTAGGCAACATTTTAAATTACGCCCCTTTTCTGCTTAAACTATGCAAAACTTCAATCTTCAATTATTTGAAAAAGAGTTTTAAGTTAGTGTGCATGTGTTTTATTTTTCTGTTTATGATACATTCTTTTTACGTATTTCAAATATTCGTCCTGCCCCTTTATAGAAGGTTTTGTTTCCACTATATTTTGGACTTTATCACAGGTTTACGAAGGCTGCGCCGTGGCTGAGTTGTTAGACCACTCGACTCTCACCAAAATGACTTGGGTTCGATCCCATACGCCGCATGTGAGATTTGTGTTGGACAAAGCGGCGTAGGGGTGGATTTCCTCCGGGTACGGTTTCCCTCGTCACCGGTCTATCATCAGTGTCACCGCCTGTGTGCTGCATGTAGTAAAAGCGGGCGTTAAACACTACAACAAATAAAGTTATAATCTAGAAGTGCTGCTGAAGGATCTGTATTGTAAGCTTAACCCACACACTGCCTCATAAGAATACATACTTTGCACACCAACATACGTGCCTGGTGCCGACTCGGGGATTGTATCACGATAAAAATGCAAACTGTGTCAAGGGATGACATGTTCGGTATCACCTTTCTGTGGATTGAGACAAACATGACGTGCAGGACTCAATTTCTACGAACAAATAATGGGTAACTTCATCAAAGGCTGCGAAAATGAGTTGAAAGCAGACAAGCAATTACAGGAGTTTAGTTAGTAACATGGGTAACTACATGATCTTTAAAGTGCATTTCAATTTGTTATACTGTCACTCTAACTTACTAAATAATACGAGAATATTAATCGCAGGCGCGAGGCGATTGCTCATCGGACGTACGGGTCCCCACCTCAGCAGTGGACAATATGAATGACTTAACATTGGAGTTAAATCATAGAGATAATCCAGGTGATGGTTATTAAATCCCAGACTACAAGAATATTATCACGAGTTAACTAAAAGGTTATTTTAGATAATGACAACCAAAATAAACTGTTAGTCTTCCATATGCCGATATTTCAAGAGTCCAGCTTCCAGTTCAAGTAATACATCACCTTTTATAGTATTTTCATTACTTTATAGATTGAAATATGCAGACAAATCCACATACGGAATATTCTCTACGGAGAGGTCACCTTTTCTTCCGAACGCTGCATTCTCCAACCATATTCCATATAGATAAAAAGTATACACCAATATAGAGATAAATATTAAAAATCTTTAACCTTAACTAATTTCGGGATCATTTGTGCATTATTACAAAGATGTAGTTCACTTTCTTGGTAGACCTGAGATTTTGAGAGCGAGGATAGCACTCCAGAAAGAATAACTCCAAAAATATTAACCAAATTTTATAGGAAAGGGTTACTACTGGTATTAAATAGAATTTTACTCACTGTTATTTTAATATCTTTTTCAAGGAACACGTCATTAGCACTGAGGATTAATCTAAGATAAAAACAACTTATGATAGGTCAGTGATATATTAAGAAATTTTGAGAACTTAATGTGAATGGATCATAAAACAAAACTATAAAATGTATGTTGCAATTATGCAAGCATTAATAACGAAATTAAAAATAGATACGTGTGAGCAATCTGTTTTGAGAGATCATCTGAAAGAAGTATCACTGAACTAGATCCCGTTGAGCGCTCACTTTGACTTTAAGCTTTTTGTGGATTTTCCCGGGAAACCAATGCTAGAGGACAGGTTATCTTCAGCACTGATTTTCTTTCCACTGTTCCCCTTTCGTTTTGTTTCCTTCCTGTTTTATAGCTTTTTTAGTATGTAGTGGTGTCGGACAGGTAGAACGGGTACTGGCTCAAAGCAAAGGGTGCTCCCCGTGGACACTAGAGCGCTGCTTGGTCGAGGTGTCGTTCATCGCCCTATCTGTCCAACAGTGAGATGGGTCTTCTCTTGATTTCGGCTTGACTCTGTGGTCTGCAGCCTATTGTATTTCTTTCACTTTAATCCATTTTCCCTAGGGGGTGATAGCTACAATAGATAATGTGGATCGCAGTCGATAAGTGTCCCCCTTTGTTATATTATCTATGACCTATAGCCATTGAACGAGTTCTTGTACTAATACCTTACTCTTCTAAAAATGAGATACTCCTTTTATTCTGAGATCAACTGAATATGGCTACTTCGCTTTGTCCTAGACCTTAATTGAAAATTTGTACAATTTTTCTACACTCATTTATAATGTTTCTGCTCAAAAAGTCTTACCGTACATCAAGACAAAAACTGATGTCTGTCAGATAGTAGAATTTTATCAATACGCTAGTTAATAAATACCATCCACAATTAAAGTTTCTACGAAAACGGATTTGCAATATTCTAATAACGTAGAATTGCAAATAATATGCCACATTTTTAAAAATAGACACCGATAGCAACAGAAACTAATCTGTATGCAGCTTATGATTAGAGACAGCAAAATTAAAATTTATAAACTATGCTTGCTGTAATAATGGTAACAAGTATTTGCTAAATTTTGCACTGTACAGAATTCAATGGATGGGCCTAAGCTTTTGTGTTAAAATCTTCATCAGACTTCAGAATTTTTAATTATAAAATATTTTAAGCTAGAAATGAACCGAGCCTTCCAGGTGATCTACACGGGCATTTTCTATGAAGAAATTTAGAAAACTTAAGCCACCCATTCCAGTACACATATCTGGGGAAACCTCTACATATTCCAAAAGTCAGTTATAGTTGAGAAATTGAAGCATTTCTTCTATGTGACGTTAGGTAGGAAATTAAATGCTCTCTGTTCTTGAAGTTAATTTAATTTTCAGAAAAGTTGTGTTTGGTATTCAACAATGTCAAATTGATTAGTTATCTTTTTTTTAGGTTTAGGATTTCTTCAATTTAAGATCCATAAAATTCATGTACATATTATGTTGCTATTCTTTTGACACTTTTATATTAAGTATGGATCAAAACCTAAAAGGTCTATTTTTAAACTAATGTAGTGTTACGGTACAAAATCCTACAGAAAGGAGCTTTGGTTTTAATCTTATAAGTAATAATATTTTGGAATTCTTTGTTTGATCTTTTGATTGTTTGGCAAATTTTTCTATCATTTTGTCGTCTCTAGTTGTGAACCAAATATGTAGTACGCATCTGTGAGAGAGATTTCCCACAGAGTGTTTGATAATGACCCTTAATCATTTTGTAATATTTTAAGAACTTTATACCAGTTTCGAAGTACATTAGAGTTAAAAAAATGCATCCAGATTGCTAGATACGACTCCCTTTGGTATTTATCGCTGTTGGGTTGCTTCCATTGTAACGAGTGTCTTTACAGAGACACTTTGATGACAGTTTTGGTAGATATCATTACACATATTTTGTTAGTATTCTCGTGTTGTAGTTTTGTCAGTCCTCCATTCATTGGAAACGTGTGCACGGCGGCCTCTATAATTCCCAGTTGCAAAGAGCCGTCACTTCCAATCTATTAATCTTGTGGACCACACTTGTGGCCAATGCAGAACTAGCCTAAGTGAAGGCAGGTGCAACTGGGAATGCCCAGTTATCAGGTTGATGTATCAGCAGTTTAAACGTCTAATGGAGCAAGGACATTGTTTTACGAACAATTGTTTTCAATACGGCCCGAAACTTTCATTTTATGAAGATAAATCTTCGATATTCTCTTATCCATAATGTACTGAACCGGTGCTTCACTCACGTTATTACATTAAGTACAGGTATTCTTTTCCAGGTTTCCCGCGTTCAAACTTTGTCATTACCCGTCTGTCCTTCTAGATTTCCTGTATATATTTCTCTCAATCTTTTCAGCCCCTCTCCTCTCACTCTGCTCCTGTCCATTTATCTTTCTCTTTTGAAGGGATATATCTGTTTAAACCTGGTAATAAAATTGAGTGTGAGGGTACATTAAAATGGGTTTTAGAGGCTTTATAATATATTAACGTATATCTGCTTCTTTTATTTTAGTTATGTACAGAATCATAGTTTTCCCATTGA
>CM060950.1:101239486-101311986 GCA_030765055.1 Mantis religiosa
AATTCTCAATGAAAGACATAGGAGGGAATCGTTTTTAGTTCTTTTTAAATTATAAATTGCATGACAGAAGCAGTGACATTAGATATGTAATACGTAAAACAATTTCTGCTATTCAATGTATCGCATTTTTAAATCCTAGTACTAGATTATTCTGAATTACTGACAAACTCATGATTTTAATGCGCAGAATTGAACACTTAATTATTACTTTTGGATGGCTCATGAAGCAAAATTTAAATCATGTTAAAATTTTGCAATATAGTAATCGAGTGCAGTAGCTGAATGTTAAAATCGAGGTGTAACGCAAATATATTAGTGTATACTAAAACTATAAAACTATACATGTGAGTCCAATTCCACTTACGAGAGGATCAATCTCTACATAAACTGACTAAAATAAGATATTGAATATTACGTCACATTGTTAGCAACGATTAACTCGTTATATTTATTGCGTTTCACGAAATTTGCTATAGGGTGATTATATGTTGCCTCTATAAGATGAAATAATGCGGAAAACACAGGGTAAAATAACCTGTAATCATTCACATTAAATAAATTGCTTTCGAGCGTTAGTCGCTTCCGAATTGCGTCCCAGTTGTTATATGAACAGTTGATTAAAAAGCCTCGGCCACATTTGGTTACCACAACTCACAATAAAGGCGTAAATCACTGTTGCAGACTTAATTTTGAGTTAATAATGAAACCACCAAAATGTGCATCTTCGTACAAACTCAAACATTGATAGGCCACTCTCGCACCAAATACACATCCATATCTTTACTGTCGCAGTGGGGGAAACTGTTTACAGTACAACAAAAGGGGATGGTCCGATTAAAACTGCACAGTGGGAGATGAAATCAATGATTAATAACTTTGAAATAATGTGGTATTGGTGGGTTTGTATGGAAATGAAGTCCGGGGGTGCGAGGTTCGAGCAGTGGCATAGGTGATGGGAATGGTGGAAGGGGTGGAGATCACACAAGTTTTGTGATCGAAACGTGGCCAATGATTGGGACTGCATGCGATGACTTCCTAACTCACCACACAAACAAATGTGTTTTTTTTTTTTCTAGTTCCCCTATGTGACAAATATGTTTACTACTGTAGCTTAATGCAAACCAAAATGAATTTACATCGTTATCCTGGATACTAGAGGTATTTGTTGATCTGCATATGCCCAAATGAAACACTTGTTTTAAAGCTTGTGCTGCTAGGAAGCATTCTTTTGGTCTATTTATTTAAAACATTCAGGGCTAACAAAAAGTATATCGGTGAAAGCACCGCACTCATTTGCGGCCATCATCTGCGATGATTTATTTTCTCCTGATATTATGTGCCCCAAGGTAATTAGTCTAATGTGGCATAATGAGCGTAAACTCTGCTCTGCAGTGAGTGCTTTGGACATCTGTAAACTTTCCCGGGATTATAGAACGTGATCCAGTAGATTTAAAATCTCCTAACACGTCGGCAGCCTCTCCGCTTGACATTCTCAGAGGTCTATACATGAGCGAAACATTAAGTGATTCTACATCCACTGGACCACGACCTATAATCGTGGGAGCTTTTTTTCTATGGATCAACGCCATCGGTGGGAGCCTAAACTCTTACTTTGCACTTCAGTGGATATCTCCACAGCTTTTGTCGTTGGTCCAGAAGTCTAGACGTTTATAATGGCTTAATTAGACTCAATAACTAGTTGAAGCTCCTCAAATTTTATAAATTAAGCCCCCAGAATGAGAAGTATATGGTGAGCAAGTTCTGGGCAGTAGAGTTCTGCAGTGGTTGAAACATTTGTTCCCGAACTGATCTTGACAGTTCAGAAACGATACCCTTGTCATTCGAATGTGTACTATTGCCTAATTCGTTTTCAATCGAGCGCTGTTGCCTGCGATTCGAAGCATTCATAATTAATATCCGATATTAGCATACGAATTCTTTCCCGTACAGCGAGGTCTGATGGGTAGTGAACGCTGATCCTTGGGTTCAATTGAGTAAACACTTCACAGAAATAGTGCTGGCTGGGTCCTGTTATCCGCATGCAGGAAAGGACATGTTGACAGCATCCCGCCTTGTTGCCATTCGCCTCCCTGTTACTGCAATCCACACAGAATCTTTTGAGTGTGATTGGACGGCATGAGTCGTAGTTTAGGGTATCCAGCTTGGTAGTGTTATTCGCCATTGGATAAAGCGTGTGTTTATTTGTTACTACTAAAGGCCGGAGGCGTGTATGTTTTTCCAGAAGTGTACTGCACTTGAACTGTAGTTTTGTAGCTTGCGTATGTTAACAACTGCAGTTAGGTACAGCCTGACCATGAAAACTACCTCACTGCAGCACAACTTATAAGCGTCATAAACGATGCATTCTTGAAGTACATTAAACGCTTATACAAACTGCTCTTTATTATCTATAATCATCACGGAGTGCATTGCACTGGTTTATAATGTACACTCGTAGAATATTAAATCTGACGTTTGGACAACTATCACTGAAGGAGGTTTCAAACGGTAAAAAACTTCTTTCAACTTCACACGATGTCAGAGGTGCAAATGTAAAAGTTCCACTCTGTCGTCTGGCGTGTTTTCCTTCTTACTAATTTTCAAACTTTCACACATAGCTTGATAACCACTATTTTTGTTTAGAAAGTTCTGGAATTTAGCTTTCAGCTTTTCGGTAGCTGGCACAAGAGGTATCCTATTAATTGAATTAGTTAAATCGTATATTATGCTTATGCTCTTGGACATTTGCAAACCCAATTTTTGTAATTGTTCAATAGCTTTGGGCAACAATGGAAAATTGTTGGATAAGAACTGACAATCTTCAGATAGTTAATGCGATACCATAGGCTTTGGAGTTACGATAGCAGATGAAGTATGCATCGCTTAGAGTACTAATAACATTTAAAAGTTCAATGTATTGCACCACATAATATGTGACGGCCTCCATCCAAGTACCCCATCTTGTAATTATTGGCTTTTGTGGCATAGGAACCCTGCTTCCATATTACGAAATACTTAAGGTCTCGCAGGGGCTTTGATATTTGCTGGTTCACAGAGTACTACTTCACATTGTTCTTGGCAGGACAATCCTTACGTTACGTTTGCTTCTAGCGGCAGTTATTTGCACATTTGATGGCTATACTGTACATCTGACGTCATTTATACCCTGCGTCCAGCTAACCTCTAGCATATGCGAGCCCACATCCATACGGCCTTTAATTTCTGCTTCTTACTAATGCTATAGAGGTGCATTTCGCAATCATTGTGCGCTTCCAAGCATCTCAGAATGACGGAACAAAAAAATCTGATAAGTTATTCTTTTCATGTTTATTTTCCCATCGTATAAAAGAGACTTAATTGTTATCATTTTTCAAAAAAAAAATAGCGCCATAACGTTGGATGAAATACCAAAGCTTTAAGAAAAATTACAAGGCAAATACAGTGAATATATTGAATGTGGTAGGTCCAACGCATGCCCGAGCCCCTGCAGACTTTTACTGGGTGTTACACACAGCATCGCCAGCTATCCCACCTGCCTGTCGACACAGATTACAGGAAGGGTTCACATACTATCTAATTCTGTACAAATATCTTCCTAAGAAACTGTGTCCTGCAGAGGCCCAAAATCACTAGAGGTTTTCTCTGCTTAATTTTAACAGTACATGCGACCTGTTCCTGTCAAAATTATGTACTAGAACTTTGAAGGACTCAAGATGAACTGTCCATGCTTGGAATTGTCTGTTTTCAGGACATTAGTTCAAGGCTTTGCGCTAATTGTGCTACCATAATTTACGGATAATATTTGTGGTTTTATGAACAAATGGTAATCAGATTGAAAAAATTACAAGAAATAATTTTCGTATCTTAATCTCAATGTATAATGTTTTAAACATACGTTCTTCTCAGCTAGGTTATGTAAGATTTTTCCATGAAGTCATTACCGACTTGCCTGTAGTAGGAATAGCAATTAGAGTTAGGTTTATTAATGGGGAAAGCCATTAGCTAACCACTGAGGAAAGGAAGCATGGCACATAGAAACAGTAGCTTCTCCGATACGAAGGTATAGTGGCGTTATGTAGAAAAGTTGGTAGGCATAGTCATGTAAGGGCGACTTAAGCTAATAAACGAGAGTGTGTTTCTGTACACTGCAGCTTTTACTTTCGTGCTTTTACAGTCTAAGAGAAGTATCCACTGTGATCCATCATCGGCATCCCGTGTCATTTAAAGACCGCACTCTAGTTAAGTAGATTTACCAGTAGGTTCCGCCAAACATTTCTACGACTAACGACAACATATACTTCACATTATTATTATTACGTAAACGCTTATTTATAACACGTAAAATCTGGAAACGCCAGAGCTCAGCAAATATACTTCAATATTGCCATCTCGATTGGTTAGATTTAGAAAGCGTTTAATTCTTCAGCCTTAACACTTCAAAGAGATCTTTATTAGCGTTCATAAAATGTATTTTCAACGTACTCGTGTTGTATATCCTCTCAACCATCCACATGTATCCAGAAATAAAGATATCAGTTCATTATGCAGCAGCCGGAAGTAGACTTCTTGGAGACCTAGAGTTGGACCACACTAAAAGGATAATACATTCATCAACATTAAATTGGACAGGAGTGTGATTTCAGACTTCATTACAAAAGTGACTGCTTGAATGCACTTCAACAGAAGCTTTAACGAGATAAAACTATTAGCTTTGCTGAATATTAACATGGTGCAGTGAATTCTGCCACGCATGGTCTGAACGTTCCACTCATATTTACAGAATACCACAAGTTATGTCAGTATTCAAAGTAGCCTTCATGTTTTTTGTTTTTGGCAAATGTAACCGAGATAAGTAATATATCATCGGTTTGAAATAGCGCCGGAATTATTCAGAATAGAAGAAATAGATTGGAGCATCTAAAGCAGAGGTGTCATCGAATGTCACTGAAGGTGACACTCCTCCTTTTCCCCTTCTTCAACTTTTCGCTTAGCGTCGCGGAGGTGCACGGGAAACGTTGACTGGCGTTGGCTATTGCGGTACGTCTACACCCTTTTGTGTTTTAAAACAAATGCAAGAAAGCAACATGTCCCGTTACAGAGCCCGACATCGACAAATTAATAGCCAGGAAGAATAAGAACTCCACTTAAATTATGAACTAATAAGTATTAACATGTAGATATAAAAGTATAATTCATAATGGTATTCAGTACACATTATGCACATAAAAACATTAAAAAATAGTTTAACAACTCGCCCCTGAATCTTCCGTACGCTCTTCCTCAACCCAATATCCATTACGTCACCTGCGAAGGTTAAATAGGAGGGGGGAAAGGTAACCACCCTTTTCCCCCCTCAATGACACCACTGATCTGAAGTTTGCCCGAAATATTTAGCAGCGGACTCATGCTAGATAGCTCTCCTTTAACGTGCGAAAAAAGGTGTACTGTTTAACGCCCGCTTTTACTACATACGGCACCGCAGGCGATGACACTGATGATACATGAGATGAAGATGGAGCAGCGTTGGAAAGAGATGGCGGGGTAAACCGGAGATCCCGGAGAAAACCCGCCCCAGCACCGAGTTGTCCACCACTAATCTCACTTTGCGGTCGCCTGGAATCGAACACGGGCCGCCTTGGTGAGAGCCAAGCGGTCTAACCACTGAGCCACGGTGCGGCCCGGTTGGTATTCCGATGATCCTGGGGTCAGTTTCCGGTGGCCGCTCACTCTGACCACCGATATACAAGACGAATTCTGGACCTTCCTAACAGGGTCTCCTGTCTCCCACTTCCTCTCATTATAACTCCGTCTCTCATGGTACAAGACGACTCCGGGGCAGTTTGCTCCTTACGACACTGTGATTGCGACTTTGAATTTCTTTTCGACTGTTCGAGCCTCAGTTGCCGAGTCGAATTTCTCCAGTTTCTATTGGAGCGGACCTCTAAGCCACATTGCGGTAGTTTGATGAATCGTGACCGAACACCTCAGACCGGATGGTCAAGCCAGTAACTGTTGCGGAGCTCTGTGCGTCTCTGGTCGTTGCTACAGCCCAAAAGTCTGCTGTGGTTCCTACATCTAATTCGTTCCTCCCAGGGATGTACCCACAAAAGATCCAATTGCGGATCAAGTACTAGGTATTTTTCGTTATCTCGTTAACCTTCATATACCTATTTATCTGCGAAAGAAATGATAAATATTATTTCTGCATTGTATGTACATATTGATTAACAGCAAAGTTGTGTTGTTACAGACCTCCATATGCACAGGGAGTGAGACCCGTTCTCCCTTGGTTTTGTTTCTATTTCTAATATGCAGTTTAACACCTTCAGTTGTACCTTTGCGTTGCGGTCAAAACAATAAATTAATGATATACTTATCTATCCAGGTAGGTTGACAGGTATTCCCTTCCATTCTAACAAAAGAATTAAGTTTCAGATGAAGGTATTCAGGCAAGTACAACGGCCAAAGCTTTACCATGCCAGTCGTCATATGAGCCCAAGATTCATAGAGCTTTGAGTGGCCCGACATTCGTCTTTCAGGATACGGGAAAACCCCGGATGTAACTCACTCTGAACGAGATTCGAAATCGGGACCTCTTGACCGTGAGGCAGACACGCTAACGTCTGCGCTACCGAGGCGGGCAAATATTAGAATGTGTATCACCGTTATGCACAACGTGTTTTAACACATTCACACACATGCGTATATATTTTAATTTGATACATTCACTTCTCGTAGAGAATTAAGCCTTCTTACATTAAATAAAGCCAAAACAGAACCTCGTGGAAATGGAAATAAGTATACGCGTCCTTTATGTCTGCATGTGTAACTAATGCAATTTCGAACTAACAGTTATTTTTTTAGCAAAATTTAATATTTCAAAGCTTCCTTTCCAAAGATCGACATTTGGCGTTGAATTTCAATAAGAACAACTTATTGTTTATTTCTTATAAGCACGGGTATAATACCAGTTCCCCATATTTTCAAAACAGTAAGCAAGAGGTAAAGTTAGACTTAAAAGGTAATGTCATCAAAGGATTTGGACTCCAGAGCTTCCGGTCTCCATCCGATTGCTTTTATCAATTAAGCTAAAATTGAAACACATCAGTCGCTACATTTCATTCTCCAGTCTACTCGTGTTTTACCCGGAAAACCTGAAATAAACTGTGGTTCAAATACCGGCAATAGAATTAAACTTTTCGGTCTCATTATTCCTTTCCAACTTTGTCCCAAACATGGAAAATGAGAAAGAATAATTAAGTGTTAAAGTGTAGTTTTAAGTCTTTTCCATGGTTAAATTTTTTAAACTAAAATCTATAACGTATATGGCCTTCAGCATAAAAGTGGGTGGAGGATTTTGTAAAAATACACTTTGATATAGTTGCACTCATGCTCGTGTGGCGCTGTTGAAAATGCGTCATAGTTTGTCCTTATTGCGATAATGATATTTACAAACAAGTCTATTTAAGCATAGTAGAGAAAAATAAACCAAAACAATTGTACAGAAACTTCAAATAGTAATAAGTTATACCTATAGTTCACAAAATTAGTTGATAAAGTTTCCGAAGAAGTACGGAAGGTCATTCTTACTTTGTGTGTCATTGGTGTTAAAAACTCAAAGTTTGCAGAATGAGCCTTAAATATTGGAAAAGGATGAATTACTGCATTATTACTACATTTGGGTAAAATTAACAGTCCGGTGTTATGAACCTCGAGAGATCGAACGAATTGCATAAACACATGTTTACTCACACATTTCTCCGAATTACAATTACTTTTCGTATATAAGACAAGCCCAAACTTCCTCATTTCACTTGACAAGTATAAGTATAGAGTGTAAGAATTGAAACCTTCAAGGCGAGCGTTATTAATCAAGGTTTCACGGTGATTAGCTATATCACATTTATAAATGTTGAGCAATTGGCCATTCTATACTCCATGGCCTTCAACAGGACCTGATATTCATAAACCTCACACAGCTATCAGCCGCCAAGTCTTAAGTATAGAGTGCTATGACTGAAGTGAAATTACGTACAACAGTTTCATCACGCTTTTAAATTAATCTTAATAGCTGGATTAATGCAATTAAAATGTGAGTGTCCATATCAGGCGAATTGTTAGGTTAAAGGAGGACATTGAGAAACAGATTGACATTAATAGGGAATACGATAATATTTCTTTTACATATATTTATTTATTTATTTATGCGCTCGAGAGTTTGATGGCATCATATCTGTTGTATGGGGGGCTCTGTGCCAAAATTCGGGTGCGGGGTATAGCTGGAAGTACCCGAAAATGATTCCAGAATAGTGGAAACATATAGGAATAATAACCCAGCGTTATACGCTTTTATTACATACGGCACCGCAAGCGGTGACACTGATGATAGATGAGATGAAGATGGAGCACCAGTGGAATGAGATGGCGGGGGAAACCGGAGGTCCCGGAGAAAACTCGCCCCAGCGCCGTGTTGTCCACAACAAATCTCACTTTGCGGTCGCCTGGGATCGAACCCGGGCCGCCTTGGTGAGAGCCAAGCGGTCTAACCACTGAACCACGGCGTGGCCTGGACGGATTGTTTACCCCTGACGGACAGCGGTCTACAAATGGCATACGTAGGGAGCGCCGTCTCCAAATTTTTAGTTGCGCAGTGATGAGAGTACTGCGATAGTTTCCCTGTAAGAATGTTTACAAGCAAAAAATAATATTCAGTGTAGCATCATGAGACTGTAAGTTAAGAACTTCGTACATGTACAGCACAAAAATTCGACACAGCACAGCTCATTCTTTCACATACTTCTTAAGTGAATAATGTACTTTACTCACAATACAGGAGCTATGGCAGTATGTTAAATATTTTATTCCCATTAATCGTGGACCGTCTTTCAAGGAATGCCAATCCCTGTGTGGGTACTTTACCTGTTCTATCTCTCATATTGTAAGCAAGCTAATACTGATAGCTCAAAACTGTCATAAGAAGGAAACATATGTACATATCTATATTATACATATAAAAGTAAGGTCAGTTAAATACTTTTTGCTTTAAAGAATGGTTTGCAACGTACTCTGAAACTTGAATAGGCATTGTTTTTCTGAATTTGAAACATTTTGTTACATCCCTGTTACATTTCCACATATAATTATTCCATATCAAGGTACAGCGCGTGAATATCTATAATATATGATCACAATGAACACTGTTCAGCTGTGAAATGAATGACAACCCTTCAGGAGATAAGCACAGGGTGCGAAAATGCGGCTCATTTAAAATTTCGATCATTTAAAGCAGGATTTAAAACTGGGAAAATTCTCATTTCTGTAGGAAGTGTGTGTTATCATAGGTTGATTAAAATTTATGAAAAGGGAGGAAAGTGGTGTCCATATTGCCTTGTTCTGTTAACTTGACGGGCCATTGTGCGCTAATCCCCACAGCGCTTCACTGATATCCCGTGGCTTGGACTGCCACTGTGAGAGCGCCGCAATTTTTATACTTCACACTTCTGTTTTGCCATACTCATACCCGGAGATGGCCCCTATAGCGAAATTCTGTATTATGTGGTGCTCTGGAATGATAATAGTACTATTGAGTTAATCTGAGATGTACTAAGTCAATAAACAAAACAAAATGTTTCCGTATTCCTTTTCTTTCCTTGTGATTAATTTTCACAACTTGAGCTCAGTTTGCGACCCTATAAACAGGCACTCATCGCATTATTTAATGGAGAGTGTGTTAAAAGTTACAATCTGAGGCAATATAACAATTTTTGTTTGCGTGGATTTAGAAACAATAATTATCCTGAAGTGAAACGTGGCAAAATATCTGATTATATAGTTTTACTGTGAGAGGAAGAAATCCTCCGGAGGACCCATCCGTCATTTTGACGGATATAGTTTTAACTACTTTATACACAGTGTTACTGAGGTGCACTTAATAATTCCAGAGAGCATAGCGCTGTCTTATACGGGGTACCGCATAGCAAGTTCCCTAGTTTCAATTCTATGTCGTGGGGAAAACATGAAGTCATACTACTGGTAATATCACATCAGTGAATGAAGGAACAATTTCCTTTTGTTATTGGTGTTGTTGTTGTTGTTGTTTACTTCAGGGTTAGTAGCTATGAAGCGTTGGCCAGTGACACATGGTGTGACAATGCAGAGAATATTTTGGGTTCATATCAATGTGCCAAAGCATGATCCAATTCTTTCAGGGAAAACAATTATGCAATGATTGAATAAGTTTGCAACATGTGCTATAATCCTATACATAAATATGGTCCACCTTAAACAGTGAGGATATCACAAAATGATGCTCGCGTGAGACAAGCTACTGAACGACATCCGCGGCGTTTAGCTTGCAAACAATCAAGAGTATTGGGCATTTCTCGAAGGTCCTTAGAACGAATATTACGTGAACTCAAGATTCACCCATACAAAAATGCAGGTGATCCAAAAACATCTCCTTACGGATAGAACTAACAGCTAACTTCTGCAACATCATTGAATGGCCTGTCCACTCGCCCGATCTTACAGCTCCTGATTTATACAAACAAAAGGTCCTTCCTAGACATGTTTCAACTCTACAACCGCTTAAAATGCCATCAGTAAGGAAATTGCGGCCAAATGGAGACCTACTGCATCTTGTGTTTTCCAGTTTCATTACACGCTTGCAGCAATGCCTGGAATGTAATGGAGGCCATCTTGAACAGTAATTTTGAAGACATAATTCAATAATATGAGGTAAATAAATGGCGTCTTGTATACTTTCAATTGATACATTTGTTATGATAATCACCTGTCTGAGTAATTAAGTATAAGCCCCCAAAACTAAGAAACTTGCTGTGCACCACCCGCTATAAACCGTTTCAGAAATGCATGGTATCGAACGTGACTGAACATAACCCAGGTTTACAGTGTTAAATATTTTAACAATGTGTACTGGTGTAGCTAAGTGGTTCTTTCGCACCCCTGGTACTGAGGGTACGTGGTTTGGTTGCCGGATCTGGAGTGGCGATTTTATGCGTTCACCGCTAACTGGTCCTGTGATATATTCCCCAGACCTGGATTATTTGGAGTCAGTACTAAAGGTTATAGGTCATCTCATTCCATCGCCATCCTCACCATCACCATACCATCGGAGGTGATAAACTCAGTTCTCTGGGTGCCTTAGCCTTCCAAAGGATATCAGGTATCACGAGGTAGCATAAGATGTATTGCATATGAGGACATTTTGGCATGAGATACTGTAATGTTGGTATTAAGAACAAGTTGAGTGAAAAGTAGATTAAAGTATTTAAAATCACTTCACAAGCATAGACACCTGTTTTCAGAGGTCAGCTATCTGCGTTTTTAAGTATTAGTGCCACAAAAGTTCTAAAATCTTGAATTAATCATTTGCTAGTGGAATATTGAGCATCGATTAAATGCATTTTTCTTTATTAGCTTACTCTAGAAGAAACTGTTTAAATATTTGTGTGGCTTATGCATAATCTAGATGCAAAATTTCACAGGTACAAAATGTCGCTTAAACTTTGTCATGAATATTTTTATTTTTATTTTAGTATTTTACTCTGGTTTTTATTTTTATTTTATATTTCCTTGATTTCCTTCATATTAATTAGTGCTGTAACATTGCTGAAAAGGACGCGATTCTCATCGGCAAGTACAATATTATTTCGATGTTTAACACCACTGTTATCTCTGAGGTATCATTTATAGAATATTTACGCCTTGATACTGAAATTAAAGGATTGCAATAAGTAAAGAGTCATGATGGATTTCAAAGGAGTCTTGTATGTTTGGTACGACACGAGCAGGTACATTTGGTCGAGTTGTTATAACAAAAGAAATGTAAGAAACAGTATCCTTAGCAGATTTCTAAAGGGTAGCACTTGACTTTGTTGAACGGGGTATTCTTCGGACCCCTAATAATGAGAATGGGCAAAATTGTTATAAAGGGCTTCCAAAAAGTGAAAGCTATACACACGCAGCTGTGTGGTCAGGCAGTTCGTAGCTGGCAAGCCATTAAGCAGACATGCTGCTGGATCCGTAGTCACAGGCGTTCCCTCTTGTGAG
The DNA here is from genome assembly GCA_030765055.1 of Mantis religiosa. Classification (NCBI taxonomy): domain Eukaryota; kingdom Metazoa; phylum Arthropoda; class Insecta; order Mantodea; family Mantidae; genus Mantis; species Mantis religiosa. The sequence continues at coordinate 101,251,559 of CM060950.1, forward strand.
AAGCGCAACCACACAATGTCCAGGGCCATCTTTCCGGTACAACATACATCACGAATCTGAAAGTACACCTGAAATATGATAGAGAAGTGGAGTAAAGAGGAATGATAGAAAAGACATATGGTACGAGAGTAAGCATCCCAGCATTCGCCTAGGTACAATGGGAAACCACGAAAACATAAGGCAAAGTCCGCGCTTGACGGGGATAGATCCTGTGACTTGCGGATACGAATTTCATATGCTACCGCCGTACCAGTTTGCTCTTTTCCAGAAGCAGACTGCTGGGTCTTCGATCCTGGAACTATTAGGAATTTCCACGCATCTCCACTGCCTACGGTCTCCCGTGTTTCCCTTTTTCTGGCTGTGTTAGGCACAGTGTAATCGCAGTAAGTTTCCCGTCCACGTATATCCTATAACTATGTAAGTGGGTGGAGATTTCAAAGAAGAGAAGCTCATGCGAAAAATTGTAAATTACTTAATGAGAGATTGGGTGTAGGTAATGCTCTGATTTAAACATGAAACAGACATCAAATTTTAAAAATTGGGCGTTACATTTACGCTATGGCAGAAAGTGTTTGCAAGTGGTAAGCATAACCCCTATTTGTGATTATGCAGCCGGAAGAGACACGCGTTTCCCGTGTTTGGACACGAGGAGATCCATGTTAGTTATGCATGCTACTATAAAAATACTCCATTGTTGGTTCATAACCCCCAGGAATCTTTGATTAATAGGAACGGTTAAGTAATGCCGAGTAATGTGTTCGCTGACACACGCAATAAGCCACGGTGTAAAGCGATGGCAACAAAGAAGTTAGTGGGTCGATAAAAATAATAAGGTTATTAAGGTGCCAATATTTCATTTAACCAAAAATATGTACTTTAAGTTATAGAGGTAATAAAATCACTCTAGAGATCAGAAACTCGGCTTTGCTGAACTTTTCACCTTTAAGTAATTTCTCCATATCCGTCGTCCTAAGTGGATTTCTAACTCGCAAATTCGCTAGAGATATAAGTAGACTATCTTCCCGATGTCACGCTAGATATTGACACATTTCAGGTGCGTTTTATCGGTTGTAGAATTTATTCCTCCTCTTGGAGAACTTCTCACCAATTTGTGTAATACGGCATTCTCAATTTCTGCCTCTATTTAATTACAATGATGGTGTTCCGCCGATTTCCATAGTCCTTTATACCAAAGGTAAACTTATATTTTAGCTGCATTGCTAGTGCTACTTTCATATTTTCAATAACTCTAAACCGTTTGTAACTATTCTTTATTTTCAAAAACTCTCTCCTATACTTCATTATGTAGTATTTCCATTTGCTTGTAATTAAATTCCTCTTATCAACTTTAACTTACTTTCAACCTACAGGTTATTTAGGTAGTGCAAAGAAGAAGAATTAACAGAAGTGGTACAGGAACATTACAGTTGGACGGATAGTTTAATAGTAGTTGGTTTAAAATGAAATAAGTATCAGAAAGATCGACTCAGATAGTTTGCCTTTCTCTACTGTGTGATTATTTTATCAAAAAGTATCAGTAGTTAGATTTAAAATAAACTGATTAACATTTAATTGGGAACATAATAACACATATTTTAATCTCATCACCCCAAAGTTTTATTGATCAATCTTCCCTTGAATCATTATGTAGTTTACATATTTATTTTATATTACTATATCTATTTTCTTATATTAGGAAGTATTATTCGCAGGAAAAGCTACAGATCACACGCACATATGAGGGAGATTAGCGGTATAAGTGCATATATTTCTAATAGTAACTCAGGACAGTGAAAAGTACCACATAACATCAATGTTTACTTCATATGTAGTCTAATAAGTTTAGATATTAAGAGTAGTATGCCTTCTGTTTGGTTAGGTGCTCCAGATACGAGCTATAGTCCTGTATTCCAACCAATTCATCGCCCAATTTCTGGCTGGACCAGAGTTCGTTTTGCCCCCACTCTACTCAATACAATTTAATTTATATCTAATGTAGTCAGAGATATCTTATCCAATTGGAATAAATAGCTGAATAAGAACTGCTGTGAAAGCTTAGTTGCGATGCCAGTCCAACTATGAAACGTACTATAGATAATGGAATTTGGAATAAACTGTGATGTGTGCTGAGCTTTCTGTAGCATGGAACTTTTCCTACAATATTTACAAAAGAAACCAAAATATGTGATAACTGAACCTTTATTTCTTTCAGCATTACGGTCAAATTAAATCTTGGTTAAACCTGACCATCAAATAAATAGGTCCATGTTCATTAAGGTCTTTGGTAAATAAATGAGAACACCCACTAAAGATGTAATTAATAGAATATTATCCTGTTGCTAATGCTAAGCTGCATGCGAATTTAAACAGGAGTTTCCTGCAGGTAGCCACTTTGCCCTAGGGAAATAACTCTACACACGCTGCATCTGGCGTGACCGGTGTCTAGATTCCAGGCACCCACTCTCCCATTCCGATGCCACAAACCAATAACTTACAGTTTCACCTTTGGTACTCGATTATTCTATGGCTGTGAACTAAGTCTGCACTTTCAGTAATTAGACCTTGTGACCCTGTATCCCATTGGTACTTCCGAAGGATTGCCTATACAGCCACCAAGAAAATAATTGCCCTTTTCGCAGAACATCATTTACGAACAAATCAAGAACAAGCGCATCCAATTATGCCAATTAAAATAAATTTGTTGACCCCTATTTTTAAATAAAACACAAACAACGTGAATACAATCGTATTATTATAACAATGTTTTAATTTTAAGTATATCACAGCCAACGGTAAACATAATGCAGTTTCATATAGCACTTATGATAAGAATAAACTGCTATAGATAACATCTACTAAAAGAATTACTTGAATTTCTATAATAATGTTTAAAGTGGAAGCTAAAGGCTGAAAACTGCCCAAAATCGCATCTGTAGATGTAATACAGTTAATTAAAATTAACTCTTCAATTTTACAAATACATGCATAAATATATGCAAAATAGTTATATCTTAATCACATTTTTAAAATACTAGTGCATCTGTTTATACTGTGAATTCTTCATCACTTCACCGAAGTAATAGTGATTTCTGCATCAGGCCTGTTAAAACAGTACTTCCAAGACCTCAAACTATTCTCCTACTTCCTCTCATTTCACGATCACAAAGAGGAAAACCGGTAGGGAATACCGGTTCCCCCCAATGATGTTCATATATGTAAGCTAATAGCTGCAGCAGTTAAGGAGGGAATGGAATACTCCATTCAGATCTTCGGAGTTCTCTTCCCCAAGCCCGATACATACTTTGAACTAGCAAAATAAACTTTAACCAAAAGATAAAGCATTGGGAAAAAATAAATACTTTGAAAAATCCTCGATTTAGCATTTATATAGCATTTTGCGTCAATTTCGCACTTTATGGTGTTATATCGTATTTGAGAAAAATCACCAACCCTAACCATAACTTATAACATTCCAAAATATATAATTCAAAAAAAATTCAGAGCTGTGGTAAAAGAGAGATTATAGATACTTCAGCTTGGCATTCTCATTCTCTCCCTAGGGTTATCAAATTTAAAGGCTTTACTTAAAGTGAATTGAAAATAAGGAGGTGATGTAGCTGCAATGAGCTCGAAAAACCTTGATTTAGAATACATGGGTGCAGTCTTAGAGAACACAACATACTGTAACTTTGTGGGTTCGTGAAATTAAAAGTCCAGGTTACAAACACAAAAAATTGCTCTTTATTTCCGTATAAATCCCTCTTATACTCCAAAATTACGTCACATACACAATAAAACTTGCAAAGTCAACGACCACAACAGAGCGCACACAGCTGTTCGCGCACGCGAGTTCACTTAACGACTGACTGACTGCTGTGGCGGGCGGGTTCCCTTTTTATAGATTACTCATTCTCCGGTTTGTTCTCAATCAAGACGCGCTACAAGAAATAGAAACTCTCTAGAAATCCGTCTCCTTCCCCACACCGTTTCGGCACTGCACTGCCCGTCTCTTTGTTCACGTTGCCCGCGCCGCCTCAAATCAACAATACGCTCGCAACAATACCTTCCCCATAACATTCAGGTATCGCGATCTGCTATGTGTCCTTACAAATGATAGCATGAAACGCACAACTGTCCACATTTAGAGAACTATGGGAAAGAGGCTAGAGCTTGTGCTAATGTTATTTCATTGGTATGACCCTTGAAAAGTAAGTGACGAGGTGCAAAAATGATATACTTCTTTGGAACCAGCTTAAGTTCATAAATTCCTTCTGTGATATACAAAACTACTTTTCTCATGAAAGAACTACATTATTCTAGCTGTAAAAATGTTCTCTCTTATTTTATGTGGCCACTGCTTTTTAGTTGTATGTTAAAATATATGTAAAAGCTCAAATTTAATTTTTTTCCGCACTATTGCCGTATTTACACTTCCACAACTTAGGATTGTGCACATATTATCACCTATATAACTTTTTATATATTTATGATTTTGCTTATGGCTTATATCACAACCAACGTAGTTTAAGCTTTACTTCTGCTCAAGTATTAATTGTCCATGCTCTAAAGGATGTTTTCCAGAAATGTCATCCATCGTTTTCGTTTTATGCACCAAATGATTAAGTTTATAAAATAGCATTCTGAATATTATTTTCTCTTTTCTCCATGAAACTGATCATCTGTATATAGAACCCACGCTAAGTTTTCCAATTGGATGCAGTTTTATTTTACATTATTATTTTTCCAGCTCGTTGTGGCATCATAAATTTACACATTCACACGCACATTATATAATATAATATAATATATAATATATATATATATAATGTAATGTACAAACACAAAATCTGCACCCTTGATCTACAGCTCTGTTTGCTCGAATTGGTGTACCAGTAAATGAATAACATTGATGGATAAGTGTGCAAAGTATAAAACGAACAAGACCTAAGCCAGATACCCTGTATATTATAATGAAACAACTAACTGATAAACTGAGAATATAATTTTTGACATTTATTGATATTGAAAAAATAAAGCTATTAATCAAGCTAAACGAGGAAAATTGTGGAATATAATGGTGAACATACAGTATCCCAAACAGCAATGAATATTATTTGTTTGTTATATCGAGGCACAATGCTGACAGCAATAATGATGTTGATGATGATGATGATGATGATGATGATGATGATGATGATGATGATGATGATGATGATGATGATGATGATGATGATGATGATGATGATGATGATGATGATGATGATGATGATGATGATGATGATGATGATGATGATGATGATGATGATGATGATGATGATGATGATGATGATGATGATGATGATGATGATGATGATGATGATGATGATGATGATGATGATGATGATGATGATGATGATGATGATGTCTATTTCGATGTCTGCTCAACAGAACACAGCAACATTTAGAACCAAATATTAGAGAAGATCAGGCAGGAATTAGGCCAGGCAGATCATAGCCGGAGCAAATCCTGAACCCTAAACCAATCCTAAAACCAAAGAATATGTAGTAACAATCTAGTGCGTACGTTCGTGCACTTTAAAGAAAGCTTATGATTATGTTGAGGCTGCAGAGGCTCAAAATTAAAGCTATGGGGAACATTTCCTAATCTTTCGAAGTTAAAATAGGAGTTAGACAAGCAGATAGCCTTTCTCCACTACTCTTTAGTTGTGCTCTTAATCGACCAATCATATTGTCGCCGATCGCATTGTTGCGACGAGCGCGGCCGACGTGCATATAGAGACAGATAAAGCAGCCCGGAAATAAGAGCTTTCCGAAACAGATAAAGAGACAGATAGCTGACTAAACGGTTCGATTTCTTGTTTGTTACAGAACATTCGATTAATTTCTAGAAATATGAGTAGAGGTATATAAAGAAGCCGTGACTCGCCAGGAGATAGAATCGTAATCGGAACTTGATAATCGTCCGCGTGCAGCTGTGTTTTGAAAGTGAACTCTTTTGTTTGTGATCGACGACGCTGACGATCCTATTTGTGTATGTTACGCAATGTTGCTACTGTAAGAGGTGTACAAAGTGTATTTCCACGGAAATAAAGAACAGTTTGAATATCTCCAAATTAGACTTTTAATTTTAAGAACCCACAAAGCCACAATATTAGGAAGAGGAAAGTTAAACATAGATTGCTTAGCATATACAGATGATCTAGCAATATTAATCCGGGACATCATAACAGCTCAAGAACAGATTGAATTTTTAAAAGGAACTGCAGAGAAAGTTGATCTTCAGATATTTAAAAAAAATAATATATTCTGTACAATTAACAAGCCCCAAAATACATGGAAATCATAATAGATCAAGAACAGATTGAATTATTAAAAGGAACTGCAGAGAAAGTTGATCTTCAGATATTTAAAAAAATGAATTTATTCTGTACAATTAACAAGCCCCAAAATACATGCACATCATAACAGCTCAAGAACAGATTGAATTATTAAAAGGAACTGCAGAGAAAGTTGGTCTTCAGATATTTTTCGAAAGAAAAAACATGGAATCCAAATATGGAAAAATTAAAGGGGTTTCAAAATTTAAACATCTTGTGGAAATAATTCACAAAGATAGAATCGAAATTAAAGCAAACAAAAGCAGATTCCAAAAATTGGTAAGAGCATATCGGCTTACTTAAAACATGTAAAATAGCAACTGCATATCAAAAGAAACCTGTAATTAAACCAGAGTGTCTGTGTGAAGCGGAAAACTTAATTTTGAACAGAAAAGCAGATATCAAAAATATAGAAAAAGAAAAACTTAGAGTTATTTTAAAAATGTTCAGTCCACAAGTCGTAGGCAAACAATCTACAGGAGTAGAAGTAAAAGGAGAATAAAAATTATACGGACAGCCATAGTGATGTTAGGAAACGAAGGTTATTCATTTTGCCCTATTAAACGATTAAGCTCAAATGGGCTAACAAAACAAATTGTACAATCTTACGAAAATATATGTAAAGCATAAGTAGACACTATGAAAATAATTGATGAAGTAAAAATGATTAAAAATTGACAGGAATCACTCAAGGCAATATCCTAGACAGAGGCGTCTTTAGAACGAAGGTGCATAAGTGGCAAGTTGACCAACAGGACAAACCGAAGAAAAATACTGGAACAACGTGGACAGACGAGAGAAAGAGAACCCATAGCCAAGGAATGAGAGAACTTTGGATTAATAGAAGAGCTAAGAAAAGTCTCTAAGTACCTTGCGTAGTCCTACACGGACTAATTCGCAAACAATATAGTGATGATGATGATGATAGTGGTGGTGGGGGTGATGATGATGATTATGATGATGACGATGATGGTAGTGGTGGTGGTGGTGATGGTAATGATGATAAAGGGGAATATATTAAGTTATATTATAATAAAATTAAATTTATAATAGTGATTCGTATATAAATTATGTTTGAAATGGAGTAGCAAAGAGCGCAGTAAATAAATAGAGATGTATTTATCTGTACATTGTACCTATTTAATTGAAAATCACTATTAAAATTATGTATTCTTAAGGAAGAAAAATCTTTAAAATAAAGCACAATCATATTCTAAATGATATATAAAATCAAATAACACAAATTTACACATTTCACCAATAACTCAATCATTAGCATGTTTATCAGCATAATTTTCGTTGTTCTAAACTTTGAACTCCTGCTGGATAAACTTAGCCCTAAAACATTCAGTGCTATTTAAAAATCATCTGATCTTCGCCTCCCTTGTTTTAAAATGATTGCTATTGAAATACATTTACGTCTTTGTCAGAGCAAGACGAGACTGTGTTTCAGCGCCTAACAGCTCAGGGCAATATTAAGTAAATTCTTACCAAGAAAACGTCACTCCTTACACAGTAAAATATTCCACTTCAGTCACTAACATTAGTTTCGTTATATCACAATCATTTTATTATTCTCTAAATGTATTTTCAAAAGGAATGAGTGGATACAATTGTTGACCATAATATTTGGTGGGGAAACAGATACCAAGTTCAAAATTCGCCTGTCAAGGTAATTAAAGGTTCAGTATGTTGCCAAATAAATCCTCTAATTTTTACTAAAACATAATCTAAATTTTATATACCAAAATATTCTCTTCAACCTTTACCAATATATTTGATTAAACTCAAATTTTAAACTTAAAATAGCTTCAACTTAAAACAATGATACCTCAGTATTGGAATTTTAACAATATGGAAACCCTTCTTCTCATCTTTCTATTACTACTGCTACTACTCCTTCCTGAATAGGTTTTTCAGGACCTCTTATTATAGATACTTGATTACAACTTCCTAAAAATTTTCCGGGCAGTATTTTAAAACGTTGCTTAGGATACTTCTTATGCTCTGCTGCTGTTCTCCAGTGACTTTTGCTTTAAAAATGTGGCAATCAGTCTCTAGGTCTTTGTTTAAAACAACGATGATAATGGAACAAAATGGATGAATTTTAAATGAAATTGAGCTGAAGCTTTACGAAGGTAACTGAAGTCCTAATTGGAGGCTACAACAAATTGAAACATTCACAGTCTAGCTATAAGACTGCGGAAGATTGTAAAACGTCTGCAGACTTTACTACTATCCCTTTCCTTATCTGGCCTCGGGGGCCCTTACAGAAAAACAATACACTTGCAATTTGGCAACCCGCCGCAGAGTGTCTGTCTAGGTGAGAGTGTGGAATGTGTACCGTACTAGCGGCTTAATTACCCTGTCATGGAACTGGTATTCCAGCCACACAGCTGGAGTCTCTGAGATTACACATCATGCATTATCCATGACACACACATACATACACACTTGGACCAACAAATGGGACAACCCATTTATAATTCAACTTGTGTAGGAAGGGACAACTCTCGGAGATCTTCGTTCGGCTCTCTCCCTCTCTCACCCTCTCCTAAACTCACTGATGCACAGTAGTTGAGAGAGTAGGACAGAGAGAACGAGAAATAAGCAAAAGAGAGAACTATATTTTGACTGCACAATTAAGTTGTGAATACTTCATGAACTTCCCATGTTTTCAGCATGTTCTTCAGAGTACCCATAGTACGGTTAACATTTTCTAATAGTCCTGACATTTAGTTTGTATGTAAAAAAGTTACTTTGGAGCCCTTGAAAGTTTTCTCATGTCATTATTTAAAAGTTCAAGAACGTAATGGCTTATATTTAATTCCATTGTTACTTAATTGACTTTGACTTCTCATTACGGTTTCGCATTAAGCTGCACACATTGCAATTCAAAGACCAACACGTTAAATATTTTTGAGCAGAAATTCCAAGAAGAATGAACCTGGTACCTGGCACATATGTTGTGCTACACTTTTAAATTCCTGCAAATATATTATAATTCATTAAAACACTGAGGATAAATTGCTACAAAAACAACCTTTAGATATTCAAAGAATATTTCTGAAGCACCAAAATAGTGAAGAAATAAAAATATCAGATTTTGCATTAGTATTTAAATAACATGGCAGCATTTTTGTGTACCAAAACAACGGTTCCTCTATTGTTCGCAAAAGCGGATAAGTACTAATAATGAAATTAAAGTGAAATGTATTTATAGAACTCTATCACATATATCGTATTGAACACTCTTTATTATTACAATAGAGCAGAAAAATTGAAATTTTTTAGATAAAAACTGCATGAAGAAAAAAGTACATATCATTATAGGAGAAAGCTAACAGAGGAGAACAATGTCACTAACGTATTTACTACTTTTTAGTGATGCCATCAGTTGCCAGAATCACATCAGCGCTGCTGGTATGCCGCAATTTAATCATGCAGGAGCATTTTTACATGTTAATAGAACTGCTGAGTTTGGTGGTCAATTTATCGCACTGGGTTGGGCTTTAATACGAAACATTGGGACTATTTGGGCAGCGTCTAAGCATCTGAGCCACTTAGACCGATACAGTTGCACCGTTGTATTATAAGAAAAATTCGAAGCCGTACATGTCAGTGAATCGCGTATAAATTGGATATTCAAAATTTGTACTGGATGTCTATTGAATGTTCAAAAAATTACAAGGATAATAACAATCATTCTTCCACTTATGTTGGATATTTTTATGTATCCCTTCCTCACCATGTTTTGGAGTTTTTGCACAAAAATAAATGTATTTCAAACTACAAGTCTACAAGTCCACGAGTTTTAATCTCTGAAACGAATGTAACCTTTTTAAATTTCACTTTCAGAATATTGAGAAATTTGAATTACCTTCCAGCTGGCAAATAGCGTGTCATTTTCTTGAGTTTAACTTAAAGCCTATCTTCCCTCACAAAAGTAAAGCTAAATGTCTGAAAGCGTTTAACAATGCAGACTCATTATTTAGTTAGTGAAATCTCTGATAGGAAATTCGACGATCATTCATAGCTTATTCTTAAAGTTTACTACATTTACTGATCTAATGACTTGTTCGCACTCTGCGGTATAAAATTATTTTTTCAAAACTAAGCTACCCATTGTTCGAAAATTTTTGTAGTTAAATTTGTTGCAAACACTTTAAAAATACACCTCTAAGAAGATACTTCTTTTTCAGTATCTGTCGCAGGAGCTATATTTTTACTGTGGCAAATAAATTTTTTATAAGTAAATTAATGTAATTAAACTGTTATATCAAGTGTACAGCTACGTACTGAAATGAAATTTTGTACAGCCACTTCTTTAGCTGTTTGAAATGCCGGTTCAATGACAAATATGTAGCCCTAATGCTCTACAAAATAACTTACAACACTTCTTTGTTTCCAACGGAACACACCAGTGAGAAACCTAAAAGAACACGCTCTCCATTTGAGATGTCTGGAAATGTTTCAGTAGTTTAGTTATGCGACATAACAGTCATATTTTTAATTCCACCTGAATATCTACATTTGTTTGAGATATTAATGTTTTCTTCCTTATTTACTTAGTTTAAATGTTTTTGTCAGAAATGATTCGCAAGGCAAAGCTAGCCTATATATAGTAAGATGCCTTAATTTGCCTTTAATTGAACATAATAGAATATCTCACACTGGAGATTTAAAAATTTAAGTAAAGCTGTACTACACCACGAATAAGTAATGCATTTTGGCGTTTTTCTGATTCTATCAACATCGGGCTGTGAAAATTTGTAATACAATTAAAAATCTACCATTGCAATTTTTGAAATTTTATAGCCACTTTAATTCATTAAGAAGTGATGCCGAAAATTATATTTTAATCCGCTAAAAATTCTGCCACGTGAAGGATTTTAGGTAATATAAAAATTCTGAAAAAATATTTTTAGAAAAATAAAGTTTATAATATTGTATTACAATATTGTGCTCAAGAGTGTTTCAAAGGCCACAGAGAGTGTTTAACATTACGGGTGTTAGAATATCAAACACAAGAAATGAAGGAATGCATTACAAATGCAGTAAAACACAAAATATCAATTTTTACTACCCACACCATTTTCATTGAATTTCTTTGGTGCATAACCAAAGTCTCACAACTTGCTCTATTTTACCGTTAAAGCACAACGGGTTTTGGAATTTAGTCTTCTCCAATAGACACTTGAAATATCGTGAGTACTTTTAAGTTCATACCTAACCAGTATTAGAGCACTCATTGGTAATTAATCGTTCACACACGACGTGTGTAGTCTCAAAAGAAAAGTGTAAGATCAGACTGAAAGAGTCGAAGCCAAGCGGGGATATGAGTCAAGAAAAGCCTAAGGTTCATGATTAAAATCCCACCTATTGCATTATGTTCCTCAAGCTGAGTTTAACATTCCAACTAAAATTCTTTCGTAGTAATACTGTTTTGTAGACGTAGGCCATCTCAAACCTTCAAAAGTATTACACATAATCATTTCTTACCAAAGCAAAATGACTGAATTCACAATGCAACTATGTTGATTTCTTACACCTGTGAGCTACTTTACAGATTTTTGTGAAAAGAAAATTTCCAGAAAGTATATAATTTATGATGTTTTATGTCCTGAATGAACTGTCAGCAGCTTATTTACATAAACACATTAAAACATTACTATTTTAAAATTATTTTTCCAAACAAGTGTAGAAAAGGTAAACACGGTGGTACCTTTCCTTCTTACATAGCTATGTTTCAAGTGGCGTTGGTTCATATAACTCTTTTGTGTTCATCAGTGAACTTAAAATAAGAAATTAAATATTTATTTTCATCATCAAAATCTTCCTCTTCGTCAACTTGACTTCTGCTATGTCATGGTTATTGTTGCCTTTCTACAAAACTTTACAAACAATTTCCTGGTCGCAATAATTTTTCCTATATCTCAGAAGGCTAGAATTTTCACGAGATTACACTTTTTCTTATTGTTCCATTTAAGTTGCTTTCTTATCGTTACTGCAATAGTCACATACTATCTTTATAACATACTCTTACCTAAAATATTCATACTAAAACACCTACAACGGTTTGGTCTTTGAATTTTATACATTAGATTACATACGCATGCACACTTCCAGACTCAAAAGAGAATATATCTTCGCTAGAATTTTCACGTTGTTTTTATTATGGTTAATCCAGATAAAAGTGCTTTAAAACAGATCTTGAATGTGGTCAAGAAGAGAAGCATGCCTTATGTTCCCACTTAGGAGCAGAATAAGTGGTTCATATAGAAGCGAGGATATTTAAAGTAGCACTGAAAGGTGTAACTTGCTTCCCTCCATGTGTCAAACTTCTATGTATCCTATTGTTATGTAAAAAACTGAAGCTGCTGACAGTGAAGTAAACTAGGTTATTAATAACAACTAAACACTAGTAACACAACTTCACTTATCTTATATAAATCCTGGGGACCGGTTTCAAAGCAAACATCTGCTTTAGTGGGTGGATGTCAAGCTGAGTGGCTGAAGATAAAGCAGATGTTTGCTTTGAAACCGGTCCCCAGGATTTATATAAGATAAGTGAAGTTGTGTTACTAGTGCTTAGTTGTTATTAATATCCTATTGTTATTTCTCTACTTAAGTTGCTTAAATCTTTCAAAAGATGAGTGGATCTGCACTCTAATGATATGTGCACTTCTTGTTATTTGAATACTATAATAATTGTATCGCATTGATTATGAATGACAAAAAGCATCTATATATTTATGGACGGTTTAGGCCTGCCAGCCCTAAATATTTATTAACCAAAGCCAGCCCTAAATATTTATTAACCAAATTAATTATTAAAATTGTGAATGTCATCTTCGTGGCAATAATAATTTTAGATTTCCTTTCCTTTCCCACTTCAGTACAAAATTAGCCGCCATGATCCTCACAGTGTCTTTTTTTCTTCTATACCCCACCTTTAACTACAGTGGTCATTCCAGTGGATTGTAACAGGTTCAAGGAGGCCAAAGAAAGCAAGAGCTTTGATGGATAGAATCAACATGAAAAATTCAATGCCATGGCCGGGATTTGAACCACGGATCTCCTGGTTTCCGTCCAGTCGCTCTTAACCTTTGAGCTACCATGGCCAACGTGCCTTCCTGACATTAAATTCTCCAGTTGACTCATATATTTTCCCGGTAGACCACTAGGGGCTCTCACATCCGAGAGACACCGTTTGTGGCGACTTACTATTGTAAGTACTTAAGTCCCAGGCTTCATCATTTAACTCTTAATTTTAGTTAATTGATGGAAATTAATCATTTCTCCACACTAGCTGTATATAGGCTAAGATATTTGATGGATAGAATCAACATGAAAAATTCAATGCCATGGCCGGGATTTGAACCACGGATCTCCTGGTTTCCGTCCAGTCGCTCTTAACCTTTGAGCTACCATGGCCAACGTGCCTTCCTGTGAGAGCCCCTAGTGGTCTACCGGGAAAATATATGAGTCAACTGGAGAATTTAATGTCAGGAAGGCACGTTGGCCATGGTAGCTCAAAGGTTAAGAGCGACTGGACGGAAACCAGGAGATCCGTGGTTCAAATCCCGGCCATGGCATTGAATTTTTCATGTTGATTTTATCCATCAAATATCTTAGCCTATATACAGCTAGTGTGGAGAAATGATTAATTTCCATCAATTAACTAAAATTAAGAGTTAAATGATGAAGCCTGGGACTTAAGTACTTACAATAGTAAGTCGCCACAAACGGTGTATCTCGGATGTGAGTGCCCCTAGTGGTCTACCGGGAAAATATATGAGTCAACTGGAGAATTTAATGTCAGGAAGGCACGTTGGCCATGGTAGCTCAAAGGTTAAGAGCGACTGGACGGAAACCAGGAGATCCGTGGTTCAAATCCCGGCCATGGCATTGAATTTTTCATGTTGATTCTATCCATCAAATATCTTAGCCTATATACAGCTAGTGTGGAGAAATGATTAATTTCCATCAATTAACTAAAAGCAAGAGCTGTTTCGTCTCCAGGAAAAGTCAGCTGCAGTTTTCTGTCATTCTCAAGATGCTCATAAACTTATCTTCAGAATTTCAGAAACTTCATCTCCAGTATTACACTTCACTACTTTAATGGATTCTATTTAGACTGAATGTCCACACTTTAAGATACATAAAGCTTCTTTGAGGCCACGCCGTGGCTCAGTGGTTAGACCGCTTGGCTCTCACCAAGGCGGCCCGGGTTCGATCCCAGGCGACCGCAAAGTGAGATTCGTCGTGGACAACACGGCGTTGGGGCGGGTTTTCTCCGGGACCTCCGGTTTCCCCCGCCATCTCATTCCACCGGTGCTCCATCTTCATCTCATGCATCATCAGTGTCACCGCCTGCGGTGCCGTATGTAGTAAAAGCGGGTGTTAAACACTACACATTTCACATTTCTGCTTTATTATGATAATGGTCCTACTCACACTTCCGTGCTTTTTGCTAAAACAACTTTCCAAGTCTGCTTTACTTGACTTATTTGGTTCCCAGCGGCTATGTTTCTTCACTCCCCCCTTAAGCATGCATAAATGTCTGACGGATAAAGGTTCATATCAAATGATGAGTTTGAAACTGAGGCAGATGCAAATGTGTAGTAATGTGTAGTGTTTAACGCCCGCTTTTACTACATACGGCACCGCAGGCGATGACACTGATGATACATGAGATGAAGATGGAGCACAGGTGGAATGAGATGGCGGGGGAAACAGGAGATCCCGGAGAAAACCCGCCCCAGCGCCGTGTTGTCCACCACATATCTCACTTTGCGGTCACCTGGGATCGAACCCAGGCCGCCTTGGTGAGAGTCAAGTGGTCTAACCACTGAGCCACGGCGCGGCCGAGGCAGATGCATATTACACACAGCTGAACAAATGCTATATTACTGAGGATAGTAAAAGTTTGGACGAATTGACTAGGCATTCTGAGTTTAATTAGTCTGGTCGAGATTTTCAGAGTACTCCTCACAGATCCTCAAGTATCTCACGCAGATGTTCACAGATGTATGTGTTCCAGATTTAAAACGCAATCCTTCAAAGTAGACTCAAATCAACAACTAAATATGTGTATTATAATATAAACTATAAGAGTAATTGTGTGCTGTATCAAACACGTAGAATTCAAAGTTATGGTGTAGTTTTCTTAATGCATGAAGAAGGACTGATACAATCATTTAAACTTCAGCTATATAAACGGGGATATTCCAAAACCTATTGGCTACCTCTATCGTACTCTGCCTAAGAGAGCTCCAGCGCTCTGTGTCCAATTATTTTCTGTTATTTTGTGCACGAGCATGGAGGTTTCGTTCGTTTGACTGCAGTTAGTAGTAACGTCTCATTACATATGCCAGTAGCGTGTGTGTATACAGTATTTGGTGCGCTGTTTACGTAGTACCGAGCAAACAACATTTGGACGCTACACGGAACCTGAAATGTCCTATTGCGGCTACAAGTATAAGATGATGGCTCTTATGGATCCATTGTTAGAGGATTCTCTTACACAGTGCTAAACTGCCATAAACACCTAGAATTGCCATACATACTTTTAAATCAACTAAAACATGTAAAGTTCAAATTTCCTATTGTGAACAAATAACCGTGAATTTTAAGCATTTGAGAGATATTTGGTTGTTCGTAGAGCATATATCATTCTTAAAATCGCCATTAATATAAACCTCACTGCTTAAAAAAATCTTTATCTTAGCTTTTAATATTGTTATGAAAATACCATTTTCACTTCATATATGCTATTGCATTTGAAAATTGATTTATTTTAATAGTTTTACTACCAATACTGTTTCTATGCACCCTTCTGAAAGAAACTGACCACAGGATCTCCAATGTATATGTGTACTGACAATCATGCTTGATTATATCATTCTCTTAAAGGACATGCATTCCTTTTTGTAAGACTACGTTTTATATGCTGTATACACCTACACATATATATATATACTTTATATTAATACATAAACTTTAGACCTAAGTAGGAACGTTTAATGACACTTGAGTAAAAAATGGCAAACATTTATTTTATAGTATTTTCATTTAATCCATAACCAGTATTTATGGGCTATTTTCATCAAAAGCACTTCTTATTTTATTTAATACATTGTTGCGTATATCGGCTGAGCAAGACTTAGAAATTGCTATAATCATTATTATTTAATACTCATTTTCTGTGATTTGAGTTTGGGCAAAGCTGTTTGTTCATGGTTAAGCTTAAATTTTGCTGACTGGCAAAACATGTAATTTGGACTGGTGAATCATACATCCTGCTGATCGAAGCAAATAATACACAGATGGGCATTGACCGGTCTCAACATGTTCTCAATTAGGTAATCAATGATTGAACAAGATGATTCAGTATTTTGGAGGAAAATAATAGCTAGAGTGGAAATTGCTGATTTGGCTAGTAGCTGCCATTTTTGGGCAGGAACCCTATTTAAGCCTGTTTGAGTTAGTGCACGCGAGGACTTGATGCTGGTCATTATACGAGAGACCATTATGCTGGTGGACTTCTAGGTTGGGCTTTATTCTGGATGAACTTGATGCCGGGAGTTTGCTCAGTGAACTTGCACAGGAGTTTATTTAAAGTGCTTCTCGACGTTAGATCGTCAGCGAGGTGCGACCGGTTTAAACAGCGCTTGCCAGTTGGACAGAATTCAGCCGTATAGCCAACACATGGCGCACGGCATAGTTACACCATGTCACTATGTCTTTAAATATTTTTAAAGCGCCCCTGATCTATTCAAGATCCAGGGAGTGCTCTGTAGTGCTACCATTAATCTTAGAATGCATTTATTAATTTGGGTTTGAATTCACATAATTTTTCTACACCCTTTGTCCTTGCAGTTCTACCATCGTATATTTCCTAGCCCCGTAGCTACGTTCCCAGGTGCTATATAGGGATGTAAGTAACGCCTTTTCTTTCAGCCCCTTACAATCCTGTATATGCATGTGTGTGTGTGTGTGTGTGTGTGTGTGTGTGTGTGTGTGTGTGTGTGTGTGTGTGTGTGTGTGTGTGTGTGTGTGTGTGTGTCTGTGTGTGTACTTTTCCTTTATTCGTCCACATGTTCCATTACATTTGTAATATTAAATGTTCTGGTTTGATTTGCTTCCAGATTAGTTGTTCATATTAACTGAGTTATTGAAATTATTGTATTTTCAGATTGTGTTCACACAGTCACTATAGTATTTTAGAATTAAGTGTGTGTGCGTGCACGCGTTTGTGCATGCTTGCGTGGATGTGTGTGTGTGTGTGTGTGTGTGTGTGTGTGTGTGTGTGTGTGTGTGTGTGTGTGTGTGTGTGTGTGTGTGTGTGTGTGTGTGTGTGTGTAACACGCTGATTAGAGTTCTGTTACAGATGCGGTTATTGCGGTTTCTGCAGCATACCAAATCCGGTAGCTTCTCATTTTTTAAAAAAAAAAATGTATTATTAATCTTCTTTATTGAAGTGCATTCAATTACTCTTGATACATTCGCACAGCTAAAATAAGTAATCCGATTTTGTAAATAACCGTGAAATCCTAGGGAAAGTGCACCGAAATTATGAAAAAAAAACTGCCAACAGTTATCGACTAATACTTTTATTCGGAAATATGTTGTAAAGTCTCAGAAACATGTTTTAAACATTATGCAACAGTTCATTTTCATAAAAGCAATGCAAGAAAAATGTGTGTGCGTGTGTGTGCACTTTTTGACCCCCAGTTCTAGAAATATTGCAATTTTGATATGTGCAAATATTCCTAAAATGCCCCATATGATTCCCATTTTTAATAGAACAATTTTATAAGTGCATTTTCTCCTGCTTTTATAATAGAATCTATTACCCAATTAAAAGGAAAACATTTTGAAATGTTATTAAGGTATTGAACCCCAAGCACAGTTATTTCTCTACTGGAGTATATGTTAGTATTGGTTTTTCCAAACACATACCTGCAATAGAAGTCCTTTGGATAACGTTTTAATTTTAGTTCTTTGGATTATAACAATAATGATGAGGTACACATATAAGAATGAAATTTTATTAAACTTAGATTGTTTGATCAGGAATTGAACCACTATTATTCCACAAAAATTTATCTCATTTGACCTGCTGGTTTCAACTAGACAGATTACAATTTCATTGTTCACTGAATTGGAATAGTTATTATATGTGAAATACCTATTAAGAAATATAATAAATAAATCATAAAACATATTAGACAATTTAGATGTATTGGATAATCCGTATTTACCGTTTAAGGAGCACTTCCAATGGAGTATACCATTAAGGTCAAAGAAGGAACGCTGCAGTTCGAAATGAATTGTTAAACATTTCGTATTATCTACTAATAAACCGTTTTAATGAATAGTTGCTATTGATATAACACACGAACTGAATTTAAAGAACGAATTATACGGTCTAAGCTTATTTAGCATTAGAAATTCTAATAGCTTGTGATTACAATTGGAGTATCTACATTGAGGAACATTTAATTGCTCCAGATAATTGCTTACATTAACACTACGAACCACTTTGTGCATTTCTAACCGTCCACATAACAATCCATTGTCCAATTTTGCTAAGCCACGAAGCTAACAGCATTCTATCACCTACCTTTAGTTCAGTAAAGTAACTCATCCCCCTAGGCGTTGAGAAGATTCTTCCTCCCTAAGGCGAGAACGCATCCTGTCGTTTTCTTGCGCTCTCCGGAAATAGGGGGTAGAAGAAGTGTTTCCTTCCCTTCTCATTCTGACGGTAGGGTAATTCATTGTAGCGCAGACAAATGGTGTCGCCATGTCCTCTGCTGATCTGTGACAATATGTTTAACATCACTCTGGCATTTGGAAAACGCGAAGGGAACTTTCGTATGGAGTTACACCTCCTGGTTTCCACTGTTATTAAATTACAAGTGTAACATATAAAAGATTGCCTTCGAGTATTGTGTGCTTTATTAACGACTGTCATGTTATAAATTCCTGTGTTAACCTTTCCTCTCATGCTTATTAAATACTAAAGTGGTAGCAAAGACATTTGAACTACATCAACATAAAAAAGAAAATGATATATTGCACTCTCAGAACTTTCTCTAATCTTCCTCAAATTTTACTTACAAATGGATATTCTTTGTGTACTTCATGTTAAGCGAACTAATTCTTATTGTTAGTTTCCATATAGGTGCAAACGGTATGTACAAACAATAGGTTTTAAGCAATAATCAAATATTTGGAGCTTATCACTATGTAATGCGTCTTACATTACATTCCCTCTGCATGGCCAAGACAAGAAAACGAACAGTATAACTACTAGAACGTAAAAAATAGCAAGAGATATCTAAAACTGGTGCACTCCACAAAAGCATGTCTTTGATATGAAATGGATGTTGTAACATGTACATTACCAGTGAAGCAAGTTGTTGTCTTATTTTGGAATTCCAGTTATCCGAAGCCATAAAGATTCAGAATGACGAGAACCTTCGGGACATTCCTAGGGAATTCAAGATATGAACTTTATTTTTCATTAAAAGATGTATTACTTTAATAAGAATCTTTAAAACCATTTTTAAGAAAATCAAGTTTATCAAGAAATTTTCCATCTTAAGTGTAGTTCGAGGTAGCAGAGTCGTCTTGGTGATTTTAGTGTCGTATTCCTGAATGATGCTGAGCTAAAATACCAACTTGACATTTAACTGAATTTTTGTTTTTGAGCTATGTTGTTTACAGCACACACGCGCACGCGTTTTTATTTCTTTCTTCTGATACCGTGACCTTAGAATGTATATGTTGAGTGAAATGTCGTCGAACTCTTGGGTGGAACGCAATGCCTTCTCATATATGGTGGCAAGCCACAAACCTCATTATACCATGAAAATTAAGCCATTTACAACCTATTAACATGAACATCTTAAGTAGTAGGCAATTATGGTCGAAAACCAGGATTATTAATATTTAACTTTAAATAGAAATTGAGATATTATAAGGTGAAATATAGATACTGTACGGTAGAGCCAACTTGCGCTGCATCTGGAATCACCAATCAATGTCTTTGAAATGGATACATCAAAAATGTCTTTTAATTTTCTCAATTTTGAATTATTTGTGAAATAAGGCTAACATAGCACAAAAGTGAATCGAGAAGATATTGACATACTGCTTCACTCACACTGTGTGTGACTCACTGTTTGAGTAAAGCAGTTAGTCAATATCTTCATGATTTACTTTTGTGCTAAGTTGTGCTTCACTGTCTCTACGCTTCTTTCAATTTTATAATTTGAAGGCTAACATGTTTAAACAAACAATAAAGATGGTCATATAATGGTTAATATGTAGTTCCAGTTTTATCAGTGTAGAACGTCACTACATATTACAGCATAGACGTGGTACGTTAATAATACAGGTAATGAAAAGATGCTTGAGACGGAAATATTCCAGGTGTAATTTCAGGTTTCATCCAGGAATTTGCCAGTTATGGGGACTGTGAAAACCCTGGACAAACTAAGAAGGGAACTATCGTACTACTCACACCGCTACGCACCTGAAAATTTGATGATATAATGCCTGCGGTATGTAAACCCTCTGCACCAAAAATCTGCTGCGAAGTAGAACCGCAACGCCAAAAACTGAAACCTGGAAAGTGCGACTACTTAAAACTAACTGCTGGATATCCCTCGTCAGCTCTGTGCCGCGTGTGGCGGACAGCGCTCTTTGCGTAGGCATGTGTAGACCGCTGCCTGTAAGGGGTAAACAATCCTCACGTACAACGCTATATTATTATGCCTATATGTTCCCACCTATTCTTGAATCATTTTCGGATACTTCCAGCTATACTCCGCACCCGATTTTTGGCTCACAGGTCCATCCTCCCATATAGCAGATATTATACCATTAAACTCTCAAGCGCGTACTGGTGTGATCATAGTGATAATCCATTGTCAGTTTGGGAGGACGGTCTTGTTGCGGATATCCGGAACTTCACACTATACCGTGGAGACATCTAGCTCAGCATATGTTACTGTAACTACTAATGTCCAACAGATGTTTATCAATCTAATGTCCGTCACTTCATGAGAATGAACAGAAGAACACAATAAGCATTAGATATGACTTTTTAAAACCAAAATCAAGATTTTACTCAAAGTCAGTGGAAGGTAAAGTCGTATTGTTATGTGGAACAAAACCCTTGTTGTAAGTTTGTGGTACTAAATCAATGGCAGGATGCCATTCCACTACCTTTTTACTTAAAACGCAGTATTTTATACTATTCTAATGCATATTTATCATAGAAAAATTAAATATAAGCTTTAAATTCACTATCCTAAGCATAATTATACGTCCGGTAGGTGCACCGTAATGGAACCTATTAAAGTGCACCTCTTCATTAAACTGCAGGGTTCCAATACTCACATGATCCGCATCTGTGCACGTCTTGTAACTCCACCCAGAACCAACTGTTCAGAATCCAACTATTGATTATTCTTGAATATTTAGTTGAAGAATAACTACCAATTAGGAAATGTGGAGAGTTCGGATACGATTGACAGTGTGAGGCAACTTCCACCGCCGGAAATTTCTCCTAAGGTCCACGATGTGACTAATCAAAACACATGGACTTATTTTAAGAAAATGTGTTGCTGATACATTTCGAAGGATAGTTTTAATTTTTTAAGGTGCATATATATCTACAATATATTCATCAAGTATTGCGTCCAGGTTGAGTTCAGAATAAAATTAATTCTGTTGCGTTTGCGCACATCACACACCTGATACCAGCCATCGCAAATATTTCACTACGTAAGATAGGGTTAATACGCATTATTGACTGAGGTATGTATAGAATATAAAAACTATTTTAAACTTAGACACCTCTATTATACGTATTAAATTCAACAATTGAGAAATAGATAGAAACGTATGCTTCAGGTAAAGTTTATAAAGCGCCTAAAACTGGAAAAGGTATTAGTAAACTTATAAATATGGTTTCGAGTTGAATTGCATTGCATAATACTTTGCATGCTTTAAGCCATTGTTTCTATGAGTGTAAACAATTCGTCTCTTTAAGTACATAAATGAAGTATTTACTGGAAATGATCATAGATGTGCAAATGAGCTGTGAATAATTGATTTATTTTGCGAAATTTTGTTTGGAGCTCTAGAAAATTACAATTTAACACAAGTAGATCTTTTATTAAGCCCGCCTCTGTAGCGTGGTGGTAACACATCTGTCTCACGCTCAAGAGGTCCCGAGTTCGAATCTCGGTCAGGGTGAGTTACCCGTATAAGCTTTTTTCCGGGGGTTTCCCTTATCCTGTAAGACGAATGTCGGGTAACTCTAAGCTCTATGAACCCCGGGCTCATTTGAGCATCATTTCACCCATTCCATCCATCGTCCGATATGACTTAACGCTGGAGGACGTATATTACAAAAAGGACATGGTTTATTAATGTAAGACGTAATATGATACAATACGAACAAAACCTATGATATTATTGAAATACTAAGAAGCTCGATATGCCATTGTTTCAATGAAACTAAGATTTTGTAATTATGTGACAGAAGAAAATATATTGTGTGACCAAACAGACCGAAAATCGCTACATGCATGACTTTGCAGATGGGAATACATAATCAGCACGTGGATTTATACAGAACGGTACCCCAACAGACTATTACCTCGTTCATATTCACCTGTGCTTGAGAGTCAGTGGCTCATTTGGGAGGAGTGTTCTGGATGTTAGGAGACTAAAAGCGATACGAAGTACTGACTATGAAATATGGGTTCTTCGTGATGTGGATGCAACCCCGTCATACAAGACCGGGTGCTCAATTAAAGCAGGAAAGGAGAGGTTGAAATCACCTCTTTCCACCCGCTGCGATGGAATCCCACGTTTACCTGTGGTTACCGAGTTCCGGTGGCGGAACATCGCTGCCATTCTGACGTATAGGAAATCATGAGCGTTCGCACTCATAGTTTACTCCTGACTAACTAACTAACTAATGTTTCTTAGGAGGACTTCTGCGGCACAAGTTACGTTTTACAAGGTCTGCAATATGTGCTACAAAAGACGAAGTGCACAGTCTCAAAAGATAAGCAAGGTGATCGTCTCTGATCTTGATGCGATACTCACTTTTAATATAGTTCATCTTTCAAAAGCTTTGTTCGCATATATATGTAGAGCCAGAGACTGCCATTAAATTAGATGCAAACAAACGTAATCTTTGATAATCACTACAGAGAAAAGATATAAATAATTCCCAACCTTCCTTCTCAGAACATTTTATTGTCATAGAATTTTGCAGTTAAAGTAGTTCCATCTGTAGCTCGTGTAGGGCCTCACTATATGCAAACTTCAAAGGAGTGCAAAATAATTGGATATTTGTCTCAATTTTTTTATATCTTCAAATTCCTAAGGGTATGTGTCACATAGTCGCTTTAGAAGTTCTGCATACTTTTCCAGAAATTTAAAGTTTATTTTGAACACGGAACGCAAACAAGGGAAATGATATAAATCTGCAACTACCAGTTGTCCTTCTCACAGTCGCAGTTGTGCTATAAATAAGATATTTAATTCATTATCAACTCCCCTCAAAAAGACAATCAACCGCGCCTCGTCAGATCTGTCCACCGATTCGTGCAGGGCTAGAGAAAAACATGTTAATGACCTTATTTTGTCCTTTAATTGACCTTCCAAATCACAACACAATTCTTCTATGAGTCTCCTTACTGTACCTCGAGAGAGACTGCCTGATGTAAATAAATGGACTAAATCGGGAAACAATTCCTTTGCAGCAACTAACAGGTTTTTCATGATAAATTCGGTCCCACTAAATGGTTTCAAATTTTTTCCAATAAATTCCTCCAGTTTGTAATAAAGCTGTACCAAATTTTCAACATTAGGGTCATATTTAACAGATGCCTGAAGATTCCTGTTTTTAGTGATCTGGCTTCACCTAGAACAAAGATACGCTAAACGTTAGTAGCAGCGCAACCTACTGCTACCTTTGTCTCTCGCTACCTTGATCACTGGTGCGGGGAAAGCAACATGAGTAGGGGAAGGAAGCGTAAGCTGCACAATTGAACACCTCTGATATAAGAGAAGTAAGAGAAGATGTTAGTTACGTGACTATAAAATTCAATGCCATAGCCGGGATTTGAACCACGGATCTTCTGGTTTTGAAACTGACCATATAAGACAAAACTACCGACAGGAGCGAAACTCTATGTAGACGGGGCATTCACCTTCTAGTAGGCTCGGGAACACAACTCTGTATTCTTTTGTCCAATATTGCCCGAGGCTAGGGATGGCGCCGACTTGACGGGGCTCACTTCCGCTCAAAACCTTTAGAAATGAAAACAGACGTGACCTTCACAATGACGACCCAGATATAAACAGACGCTTAACATCCGTGCCGTAGCATAAATAAGCAGTACGATGAACCAACCCACACGAATTTCGTTTGACCAATCAGAAATAAGTTATTAGGCACATGACCATCGAAAAGTTTCAAAATCAGAGTAAGTGGGGGAAAATTCTAACATGGCTGAATTGGGCTGTTTTCGAGAAGAATCACTCGTCGTCAGACCGACACGCGTGATATACGCATAAGACTCGTCGTCAGACCGGCACGCGACATATACGTGTAACTCTCGCGGCACGCGTCATACGCGTGTGATGGACATGCAGTGCTTCCGGACTTAAAGGCATACAAGAGAACGAGACGCGAAACGACTTTTCAGCTACATACTACGGATGACGCAGACTGTGGCGAGCACGCAGCAAATAAAGGACCAATAAATCTGCATCTATACAGGACAAGGTGTTTCTGTTCACTCCGACCATAGTCAGGACTTACGTTACCCATCCCTGAAATCCACGATAAGAGTCATGCTGAGCCATACTGAGTGAAACACCTTCTCCTACAAATTCCCTCAGTCCTTTATGATAAACCGCCATCCAGCTACTTATGAGGTATTGAGTGAACGAGGGAATACTCAATCAGGTTCGAACGGGCTGAACCGCCTCAGTTTCCGTCCAGCCACTCTAACCATTTGAGCTACTGACTCATTTTGGAGAATTTAATGTCATGTTGGCACGTTGGCCATAGTAGCTCAAATGGTTTGAGTGGCTGGACAGAAACCAGAAGATCCGTGGTTCAAATCCCGGCTATTGCATTGAATTTTTCGGTCTGGTTCTACCCTTTCATAGTGCGTCCTACACATGGCTAGTGTGAAAGAACAATTAATTTTCAATCTGTAGATGTTTAAGAAGAAGGCTAAAAGCAAAATATTTAGTAAATAATAAGAAACAATTAAGTCACCCTTTTGTTACCTGGACCAAACAGTCGATGGAAATAGAAACCAACTGTGAGAGAAACAACCAAGAAATCCATATAGCGTGGTGCTGATTGAAACCTAAGATATTAAATAAATCGTATTTTTAAAGCCTAGAATATTAATATAACTGAAGTTCAATTAAGATGAAGGAGGCACCTTTACAATTCTTTCAGCCAGACCAAAAGATGTATTATACGACTCTCAACCAGATTAAAACATGATGCTCCCTGATAAAGGAAATAAGCGAATAATCTCCATCAAAAAGAGGAGGAACTTTAATATATACCATTTCTTTGAAAATTTGCATTTGACAGAAGATTGGATCTTAGGAAATAAGAGTGAAGTCCCGGACATCAATAACTTCTTCTAAGAACTACTCACCTTTAATTTTCTTTTTATACTTCCACTGCTTTAATACTTCTCTTTAAACAAGTTATATTGAGTATACCTAAGGTTCCAGAAAACTGTACTACGATTTAGCGGCTGCATCTAACGAAAGGAAATTATGGAGCAGAAAGGGTTATAAGTGTAATTTATGTTTAACCGTGTGGGATGGCTCAGGTGGTTTCGTCTGTATCCCGCATTCGATTCCCGTGGCCCAATTAGCTGACACATTATTTTTACCACATTGCTGGGTAGGTGAATGCATCCCCAGAATTGCCTGTCCCTCCTCAACATCTCCATTATCATTTTACATCATCTCTCCTCTGGTGGTCTTTTTCAGGGTAGAAGTGTTGGCAGGTTTCTTGGCGGTGCATGGCAGGATGAGATGCTCTGAGTAAAACTTCCTCCTCCGGTAGGACTGTCTCCGGTCACGTCTCGTGATACCATTTCCGGACCACAGACGGGTGAGCTAACCGTTATGTTGGCCTGCCGGGGAGTTTCCAACTGATAAAATGTAGAGAAACTGCCATCTGCACGATCATGGCCACTTAGGATGGCCACCCTGTGTCTCCTCTCACCTCATCCTTCCTCCAGAGAATACACCACTTGTGGCATAGGTTAAGATAGATCACAATAGATGAAGATGGTCGCAGTGCCGAATCCCCTCCGTACCATAATCCAATCCAATTCACATGTTTTTAAGCTTTTGTTCATTTTTTAGTTCCATACAAAACGAATGGCTATTTTTTATAAGAAAGTAAACACATGAGAAATTCTAAACTTTCACTCCTTTAATTTATGGTTATGATGAATTTGAATGTAAATTCATCAGCTGAAACCGGGGATATAATTTGCACATTCTCCTAAGAAGACTATTATAGGGACCATACTAAATAGAAATCAAACAACGTATTTATTTCGTTTTTAAGTACACACATTACCAGATTATAGGTACATAATAATATTTCTAAGGTTTTGCTATTTATAATATTTCAGTTTAATTAATATTTGATATCTTATTTCAAATTTACCTATGCAAACTACATAGCATGCGAACCAAATAACCAAATTCCAAATTCAGTACAAACATATGGAGCAAATCATTCCGGCCATATTAGCTTTGCTAAAGTAACTTACACTATAGGAAGTAATCCTCGAATAGTGCATGCTTAGAAACTTCAATATTTACAGTCAGTTTATATATCTATTACGGAAAGTTTTCTGGCGTACAGATGTAGTAGTTTCAGTTACTGTAGTTCTATTTCGTTTATTACCCTTACAAAGCTTCTTTTTGGCGCAACAAATCTAACATTATGATGGCTGCCTTCTATCAATCTATTGGTTTCTCTATAACTGAAGTGAAGACAGTAAATGCCAAATTTGGAATAGAAGTTAGCATCTAGTGAAGAAAATGTGATCGCCAAAAAGCATTATGCCGCTCTGTTTCTGAGTGCTGAATGAGAATGTAGGTATTCACTTTCTACAGCCATTAAATCTTCATTACAGTAGCTTATATGACGTTAGTAGCCATGCACTCGAGAAACTTTTGGTCCATTTCCTAGGGAAAATACGTGCCACATTAATGTAGGTTACTGTTGACATATTAACACAGCTATACATATTTTGTATGGTACAAACAAGACATAATGGTGTAAATCTTTTGGGATGAATGCAGTGATGCTGCAAATCAATTAGAAATCATTTGGAGCTGAAAGTTACCCAAAGTGCGTCGTAAAAGCTTCCTAATAAATGTTTGTTACGAAGTTGCCTTAAAGGTGGGATGAGATTATGTCAGGTTATACCTCGGCCACATATGAACTCAAAGGACTTTTATGGCTACACCTAAGATGTAAAATGCATTGAAATTCCAAACCGTGCGGTTGGTTTTCTTGTACTTCACTATTCCACAATACAGTAATGGGAGTTCTATTAGCCCCGAGGGATATAGCAGCTCAATTAGAATTTGGAATAGTACTTATATTACATAGAACGTTACAGTTATATTGTACTTTAAAGTTTCAAGCTCGTGCAAAATATGAATACATGCAATAGTTATATGAACAACATATTAGACATTAAATATTCTAACAATCTTTAACTTTTTAAAATGTTAATGTTATATAGCTAATTACCTAGTTTAAATTTTCTGTTTAAAGCCATAAGACACTCATGAAAGCTTAATTGTTAACGGGATCCAATTAAAAAGTTGGCCCAGGGTGTGTGTCTGGCATATTTAAACTTACTTTTTACCACAGTAATCATGTCATTGTGTCATATAACTTTCTGATATAAAGCATTTGTACAGAGTTAGTGAGGGGACTTTAGTTCCAGTATTGTCTAACTGGGAATATTTTCATTTCTTTTTGTTACCTGATTCTGTAACACGCAACTGACTTCAGTGTCAGCAGAATTTGAAAGTATTTTTAAAATTTTTAAATAAATTATCGGAATTCAGATGCTTAAAAGTATTCTCAATATCTGATAATCTAACTTGGCTAAATTTCTACAGCCTATCGAAACCTCGTTGAACACAATCTCGCATTGCAAATATTTCACTACAGAACACAGTTCGCATTTACAGTTCTTTTTTGAAGCTGCATTATATACATATATTACTGTCCACCTTCTCAGCCATCTCTATATGAAAATGCATAACCTAGCTGCTTCCATAGCAAAAATTCTGGGTTTCATTTGACCCCTGAAAGAACAATCACGGCACAATTGGGCTCAAGGAGATAAGGAGTAGTTAAATACATCTCTTGCATAGTTTGCACTATTAAATGTGTAATAATGAAATTGACTATGCCCCTGTTGAAATATCTGTATGTAACCCCCTCACGAACATAAACGTTAATTATTTGCACTATGTGGTAGTTCTTTTCTTAACCTAAAACACACTGTTTAAGGCCTGAGAAGTGAACTATAAAACAAAACGTTTCTATAATATTCTTCTTGTATTCTTTGAATCAATCTATTATATTGATCACATATTTAAAATATTCAGTAATTAGATTCAATAAAATATCTACAACGGAAAGTTAGTTTAAGATCTGACCATCAGAGAGATGAGGTGTAGGCTAATTTATGGATTTTAAATAACTTTTATCGATGTAAAGACAAACTCATTTCATTATTTTACAGTTTATGTCATCTAAATTTTAATCTAAAAATTGCAAAAGCGTTTCTTAGGTTACCTACTGCATACGCACAGTTATAATTCTGGCTTCGCTCAGGAAATAAGCTTAATTTCGATTTTTGCTAAAACCCAGTAAAAGAATAAATGCGATGTACTTAATAAATCACATTATTTAAAAATAATAGCTCAAAAATAAAACCGATATACAATCTGTAATTTATTGTGTTCAGTTACCTATACATAACTAGATCATATCGTTTAATTTTAAATTAGATTAAACCACTGAGGTCTTTAAAATGAAGTCTTATACTACACATATTCTAAGAGTGACATTCAGGAAATCGTACTTAACAAATTAATAAACGCATATTTATAATCTATAGTGAATTGTTTTAAACGAATCGTATTTTAGTGCCTTTTAAAATACGTAAAAACCTGATATCCGGCCACGCCGTGTTCCAGTGGCTACACCGCTTGACTCTCACCAAGGCGGCCCGGGTTCGATCAAAGTGAGATTTATGGTGGACAACACGGCGCTGGGTGGGGTTTCTCTGGGACTTCTGGTTTCCCCCGCCATCATTCCACCAATTGCTCCATTATCGCCTTTCCTTTAATTCACTTCGATCTCATTCCGTTCATCTAATTCCCTCACTCTCATTCCAGGAACCGGGCAGATAATCCATTCCTGCATTTCTCTCTGTGATCCATAGTTGTGGCTCCCTCAACCGACGTTTAAATGGCATAACGGGTAGAAGACCATAAATGAATAGGACCTACTCATATAAGAAGAAGAAGAAGAAGAAGAAGAAGAAGAAGAAGAAGAAGAAGAAGAAGAAGAAGAAGAAGAAGAAGAAGAAGAAGAAGAAGAAGAAGAAGAAGAAGAAGAAGAAGAAGAAGAAGAAGAAGAAGAAGAAGAAGAAGAAGAAGAAGAAGAAGAAGAAGAAGAAGAAGAAGAAGAAGAAGAAGAAGAAGAAGAAACTCATAACAAAACCTACATTTCTGAACCTACGTATCCACTAGTGTGCTTGAAGCCGCAATGTAAGACACGTTTATGCATCTTTCACCCTTCTAATTTAAGTATTTAGAAAGATAACGTGGCCTATTTGATTTGCACTATTGCTAATGACCGTGTATTGAAAATATATATGACCACTCCGTTTCAGATTTACAGTTCTGTAGAAAAAGCGATTTGAAAAGCGAAGACACTGAGCATTGGCGCGCTGTCCCTTGCAGGTGGAGGGAAACAACTTTTGTCAGCGCTCTGCCTCAGAACAAAATGAGGCCTTTGTCCTGGATGCCTTTGCAAATTGATTTCTACATTAAGCGAATGAAATTAAACGCTAATGGTAATTAACTAATGTGATATGAGATCGTACACTAGCAACGAGATTTCTAACATTTAATGGAAATAATAAAAACAGCAATTATTTTGATTTTATTTTTATGAATCAACAAATGAATTAAACATTATGTTTACCTTAAATGTTCACTTAATGAATAAACAAGATAGTATATCACATCACAGGTATGAGACGTCAGAAAAAGTAGCTGTTTGAAAATAAATTAACCAAAAATGTACCTCTCAGTTTTCAAAACTTACAAAAACTTAAAAATACAGCTTGAATGGTAAGCTTAAGCTTAAATTTGCTCTCAGAAATTGTTAGTGCTTAAATATCTGAACACTTAAATGCCAGAGAGCGGGGTTTAATGGCCGGCGTTTACTTCATGTGCCTTTTCCTTATCTTCGAATTTTCTTACACTTGTGCGCATTAAAATATTCCATACTATGTACATTGTAACCAATCATTTTAAACCTTTCAGAGGGAACGAACTTAAAAAGTTGTCTTTATACTTCCTACGGTTCTATGTTGTTGTTGTTTGTAATTTACGTCCTCCAACCTCAAGTCATATCGGACGATGAATGAAATGGTGAGGTGATTCTCAAATGAGCCCGGGGTCCATAGAGCTTAGAGCTACCCGACATTTGTCTTTAAGGATAAGGGAAAACCCCGGAAAACACCTTATCCAGGTAACTCACCCTAACTGACGTTCTAACTCAGCATCCCTTTGACGTGAGGCAGACACGCTACCATCTACGCTACCGAGGCGGACTACGGTTCTAAGAGGTGTAATATACGATAGTTAATTCAACCACTGAGAAAAGATTGCTTAAGCAGTTTTATTTATTGAGCTTAAATAAACAATCGTAAGTGTTAAAAAGTGTCTAGACATCCATTTTGTATATGTATTTAAATGTGTGCTATTTTAATTGTTCAGGATTATGATTTTGCATTGTGCCTAACCCCTGAATTTTTCTAAAAGTTTTTAAAATATCGTCACCCGAGCGTCGGAACACCCTATAGACTGGGCGAGCAGCAGACGGGTCGGTGTTCGCCCCGCCCCCTCGTTTGTCTTATAGCGTTAAGAAGGGATGGCTGGGACAAAAAACATTACGGCGCCGTCTGTTTCTGTTCCACCTGTGTTCTCGAAATTACGGGATATTTCCTCTAATCTGGAACCTTCCGATCGACCCGCTGGCCCTATATAAGCAGCACGTCGAGTTGGTGAGTCAGTCAGTTCTTGGTGTAAGGATGCAGTGCTAGTGTACGACGAGAAGACTGTGTGAGAGCATCGGAAGATTGTACGTAATTACGAGTGCAAGTGAAATTGTAACGGACGAACTGGTGAATCGTAATTGTGTGCATTACGTAATTCTGTGTAATTGGCAAGAGTTTAACTGTAAGTCGGTGGAAATAAAGAACACTTTTGAGTGGTGTAATTGGACTTTTCATTTCACGAACCCACAAAGTCACAATTGGTGTCAGGAGTGCGATATAACACAATGGAGGCAGCATTAGAAAAGATTTTAGCGGAACTGAAAGAAATGAAGACGGCAAATGAAAACCTCGCTGCAAAAATAGAAGCGGCAAACGACAACATCATCGCAGAGTTGAAACAAATGAAGACGGCCAACGACAACATCACCGAGAAGATGGAAGAAATAAAGAGCGAATTGACCACAGAAATGAGGGCAGCGAACGACAGTCTGGCCACGGAAATGAAGGAGGCGAACGAGGTCCTCGCCGCCAAGTTTGAGGAACGGTTGGCCGGCGTGAGGGATGACGTCACGAATCTGGGCAAGCGGATGGGTCAAGTAGACGACCGCCTTAATGATTTAGAGGAAAAGGCCGACAACATCGCAAAACCCCTCACCCGCCTGACGGAGGAACACCGGCCTTATGTGTGGATAGAGGACGCCGAAAACGCTTTCCAGCACCTAAAGGAGACCCTGTGCAGTGCTCCAATTTTGGGTTTCCCACAACCGGGTGGCGCCTTCATTTGGACACCGACGCCAGCGACCATTGCATTGGAGGTGTCCTATCGCAGATCCAGGACGGCCATGAGCGGGTGATAGCCTACTACAGCAAGACGCTATCCAAGGCAGAGAAGAACTACTGCGTCACCCGACGAGAATTACTGGCGGTAGTAAAGACATTGGAGCACTTCCACATGTACCTGTACGGTCAACCATTCCACCTGAGGACTGACCATTCCGCCCTAACCTGGCTATTGAGCTTTAAGAACCTGGAAGGCCAGACAGCACGTTGGGTCCAGAGGCTGCAGGCGTACGACTTCACCTCGGAACATCGTAGAGGGAAGAGCCACGGTAACGCAGACGCCATGTCCCGAAGACCCTGTCCAGTAGAGTGCGGCCAGTGCACAAGAGTGGAAGAGAAGGAGCTTGTTGCAGTAGTCCGAGTAGTTGTGGCAGTGCCTGCGGACGGCTGGGATAGCGCAGGCCTGAGGAGGGAGCAGTTGGCGGACGCATTCTTGGGGCCACTCTTAAGGGAAGTGGAGGCAGGGACAAGACCAACCTGGGAGGACATCGCACCAAGGGGCGCCACCTACAAGCCGTACTGGGTCCAATGGGACTCGCTGAAGACCAGAGAGGGCGTGCTGTTCCAGGTATGGGAGTCACCCGATGGGAAGGCGCAGAGAGAACAGTTGGTACTTCCCCGGAGTAAGGTCCCGGAAGTCTTGGAGGAAGTGCACGCCGGTGCTTCAGGAGGACACCTGGGAGCGAACCGAATGATTCACAAACTACGGCAGCGCTACTTCTGTCTGAGACTCCGAGCAGATGCTGGTGGTACACATGGACCGCCTGGCACGCTACGATGGTTCTGTTCGGGACGACCAGCTTTGAGGAGGGAGCAGTGTCACCCGAGCGTCGGAACACCCTATAGACTGGGCGAGCAGCAGACGGGTCGGTGTTCGCCCCGCCCCCTCGTTTGTCTTATAGCGTTAAGAAGGGATGGCTGGGACAAAAAACATTACGGCGCCGTCTGTTTCTGTTCCACCTGTGTTCTCGAAATTACGGGATATTTCCTCTAATCTGGAACCTTCCGATCGACCCGCTGGCCCTATATAAGCAGCACGTCGAGTTGGTGAGTCGGCCAGTTCTTGGTGTAAG
The DNA here is from genome assembly GCA_030765055.1 of Mantis religiosa. Taxonomy (NCBI): domain Eukaryota; kingdom Metazoa; phylum Arthropoda; class Insecta; order Mantodea; family Mantidae; genus Mantis; species Mantis religiosa. The sequence continues at coordinate 101,285,273 of CM060950.1, forward strand.
GATGCAGTGCTAGTGTACGACGAGAAGACTGTGTGAGAGCATCGGAAGATTGTACGTAATTACGAGTGCAAGTGAAATTGTAACGGACGAACTGGTGAATCGTAATTGTGTGCATTACGTAATTCTGTGTAATTGGCAAGAGTTTAACTGTAAGTCGGTGGAAATAAAGAACACTTTTGAGTGGTGTAATTGGACTTTTCATTTCACGAACCCACAAAGTCACAATATACATAAGTGAAATTTAGAACGCACCTATAATCCTGTAACAATAATATATTTTGAGAGTCCTTAGGTAAGGTTTAAGAAAGAGTACTCCAAATGTGTGATCATAACTGTCCTTTCCGTCTTTTTCTGCAGTAGCCCTAGGACGCATGCATAGGCACGCCTTAGATGGAATAGGTTTTACGCTTGGTGGTCACGAAACGACGGAAATTAGGGAAAGGGAGTACTGCTCCACACGTGCTTTGCGCTAATAACCTTACCGGTTTTGCACCCTAAAATCTCACAACTGCTTTAAAAGAATCAGTAGAGTTCAGGAAGTTCAAGCATTTGTACCCCAGAATTTACGTACTTGCAGTAAAAATTAAGTGTTTGATATTAATATAAAGTAATGACTATTAATTAATTCTTGCAATAAAATAAAAATTTGTAATATTGATCATTATACTGAGGATAAAAATGAATCAAAGTTGTGTGAGGCATGTTTGTGTACAGCAGTTCAACGAAGTCCCAACTCCGATAGAAATTACGATGTGCAATACAACCGGAATGTTAAATTTGGAAAGACAAGGGATAAAAGTAAGCATAGGATAAAAATGTTAGATCAGTGACAGGCCTATCATATGCCCTTGAAGAGTATGGAGGGAGATATATTGAACCATCTAAGTACTATGTATTTACGTGACAACCCGCGCTTAAATGAATATCAATACATATAAATAGACTAAAATTACTTTTGCAGTATCATAACAGAGCAGAAAGCTCTGAGTCACAAACCAAAGCACATACTACAATGAACTAAATAGAAAACATAGGGCAACAAACAACAATGATTATCTTCTTTGTCTTTATGCTATAGATAACATTATTCATATTCAAAATTATTTATCTTAGCCACGAAGCTATTCAGTGAGAATTTCCGAAACCATTTGGGTATATATCAGTGTGTGAACGATACGAAGTTGTACCCAGCAGGCTTTATTGTATCATAAAGCATTTGAACTAAGTGGACGATAACTTACATGCGCCTATTTGAAGTGCAACTAAAAGGTATGCATACCTTGTAGTTTTCTTGTAATATAAAGCAAAGAATCGAAGCATATCGTTGAGTCATTCAAGGCTAATACGAAATTTTAACCACTATAACTCGAAAAATACTTAGGAGTCACCTAACTGGAACTTTTTATAGGATTAACCTTCTCATCCTAGTGAGGTCGTTTCCAACTAATTGCAGATTTCCCAAGCGTGCAGAAGCCATGCTTACGTGGCAAAAAGCGGGCCATTATCATACACAAGCTCTTCCCTCGTGACATCATTTTGAATCAATACCTGGGTAGGGGAAACAGTATGCTTTGCAATGCAAACTAGTATATATCCCAAAATTTAACAGTTGATAAATATTTATTTAGCCAAGTACACATATCAATAGGTCCGAAGAATGAACAGTATAATTTTCTGCATTGGCAGCTATAACAATGTGCTGGTCATATTTGTGTCTACTGATGCACAGATTTTCGTTGGAATGTGTTCATTTGTGATTAACTATTCAAAAACTTCTGGATTGCATTATTAATGAAATTCACAGCAAACGATTATATATAGAGAAGTTGGTGTGCAAACGTTGAAATCGGAAGCACACAAATGCTGGAATATTTAGACAGTCCTGGAATTGGTCGTTCTGTGGATGATTATTATCAATGTAGGTAGCTAGAGGTTATAAAACGGAATGAGACGTCTCGCGTACTGCAATGTATAATATAGATCTATTGCGAATGCCATCGCCACGAGAAAGTAGTGAATTGAAGGAACCACAGGAGTTGAGCACAGACCAACGGAATTGCCTAACACTTCCAGACTTGAAGATCCGCCCCATTGCTGGAGCTGACCAGAGAGAAATAAGAACGACCCGTCGACCAAGCAGCTCCTTAGCGTTAGCGTGAAGTGGCATCTCCTTTGAGTAAGCATCCGTTCCATCTTTCCGGCACCACCATACACAAAGAAATCCCTGGTTTATATCTTCGCAAAACATGTAAAACCCAAAATCAGTGTATTTGACGAGAATCTAATCCTGGACCTGTGTAATGGAAACCGTACCCCGGGTGATATCTCCCGCGGTTCTTTGGATGCGTAAATTCGCGCTGGAGCTGTAATTATAGGATTCGGTTTAACCACTTCTCTAGCAGAAGCCGACAGTACACGTGAGGTTCTATGGAGCCCTCTGTATAATGCTGTTATTTAACTGCGACTCGCAGATGATTCTCTGTCACGCAATGGGGCCGTGACCTGTTAAGTTACCTGCTAATTTTTAATAACGTAATATATATCTCATAAATGAATGTTATAGATCGTATATTATTGATGCTTCTTTATCGTGAATTCAAATTGCTCTTCTATTGTATACTATTTCTTATTCTTATTCTTCACTCCATAGTCTGGGCATATCGCCCGATTCCGGCTTCATAGATCTCTCCAGCATTTCCTGGGTCGTCCTCTGTCTCCTCTTCCTCTTGGATTATATTTTAATATTGCATTTGGACATCTTCCATCCTCCAGTCTTAATATATGTTCATGCCATTGTTGCCTTCGTTCTGATATTTTGTCATGGATTGGTTCGATTTCTAATTCCTTTCTAATATCCTCATTTCTTATTTTGTCCAATATTTTACAACCTTTAACACTTCTTAAACATTTCATTTCTGCAGTCTGTATTTTATTTAAATCCTTTTGTGTTGGCACCCAGGTTTCGCTTTCATATAGTAAAGTTGGAATAGCCATTACCTTATACATTTTAATTTTTGTATCCCTTCTCACTCCATTTTTAAAAGTTCTTTGGATTGTCCCACATATTGCTCGAAATTTGTTTACTTTTTCTTCTATATCAACATTGTTTCTAAAACTAATCTTACATCTTAAATATTTAAAACTCGATATTTGTTCTAAGCTATTATTTCGTAAAACGATTTTTGATCTTACATTATAATTTCCTTTAAAAGCCATAATTTTTGTTTTTTCTGATATTTTATGTTTATACTTTTGTACTATATTATTTAGAATATACATTGATTTTTGCAGTTGATTTTCATTCCGATGAATCAATATTTGGTCATCCGCAAACACCAGGGTATTAATATAAATATTTTCTTTTATTTCGATTCCTGGGTCTACTAAAATCTTCCATTCATTCAGAATATAGTCCATATATATGCTAAAAAGAGTAGGTGATGAGCTACACCCTTGTCTTAGTCCAGTATTGGTAGAAATTTGTTCTGTTAACCTAACCCCAGTATCAATTTTTAGTTGAATTTGTGTATATGCCTTTTATTGCATTAATAATATGTGGTGGGGGGCGCCGGGGTAGCGCGGTGGTTTCGTTCGCGGCTCCCGTTCTAAGGGTCCCGAGTTCGATTCCCGGCTCTGGGGTTGGCGATTTTAAGTCGGCCCTATCCACGCCTTCACCTCTGTCTAGCACACGTGAAGTATCCCCTATGCCCAACGTGGCTCGGAGTCCACGGTAAAAACTGTAGGTCCTCTCACCTCACCGCCATCTTCACTATCACCCTATCATCGGAGGTAATGGACACCGCCCTCTGGGTGCCTCCACCTGAGAAATGGGTCCGGTCATCACTTGGTGGGGTGAGGTTACCCCGAAGGCCAATGTTGCCATGTGGGGAGTGTTAGTAACTAACTAATATGTGGTGGGTAACACTTACTTTCTAATATTTGCCACAATTTTGATCTATTTATTATATCAAAAGCCTTTTCAAGGTCAATGAATGCGATATTGTTTCCAAATTCTTTTCCCTTCGTTGTTCATTACCTGATTAAGGACAAATACGTTATCTGTACAGGATCGGCCTTTGCGAAATCCATTCTGCTCTTCTCCTTTTAGGCATTCTGTAATAGTTTTAAGTCTATTATTTATTGTTTTAGTATATGTTTTGTAGCTTGTGATCTTTAAATTTATCCTTCTATAATTTCCACAGCTTTTGCGATCTCCTTTTTCAAATATATTTTTAATTAGAGCTATCGACCATGATTCAGGTATTTTACATTTTGGCAAACAATTATTAATTCATGTAGTATTCTTAATTTGCACATTATCCCACTGCATTTTATAAGTTCTCCATTCATTCCATCAATTCCTGGTGCCTTTCGATTTTTAATAGTGCTCAATACATCGTTTAATTCTTCAAGGGTTATTGGATCTTCTACTTGTTGATTTGCTTCTTTTTTTAGATGTTTTCTTGTAAATCATTTTCTGCATTACTAAAATACAGGTTATTGTGGTGCTCTATCCATTTATCTTCAGATATTGCACTTAATCTTGCTACATCTTTTTCGTTTTTATTTAAATGCTTAATTAGTTTATATCCCATTGTTTGTCTCCCTTGTATGTCATGCCTACCTCACTTATAAATTTATTCCACGATTCTTCATTTGCCTGTCTTGTCATTCCTTTAGCTTCTTTTCTTTTCTCCTTGTATATCTCATATGTTTGATTTGTTTTCAGCTGTAAATATGTTCTATAGGCTTGATTCTTATTTTGAATTGCGTTCTTAATTTCTGTATTCCAAATTCTTAGACATCTCCCGTTTCTTAATTTCCTCTTTTTTCCAAGTACTTCACTTGCTGTTTCATTATTTTTTTATATATTTTCCCATTCCAAATTTATATATTCCTCTGTTGGCAATTTTAGAATATTTCTTACCATCCTACTTTCGTATAGTGTTCTTATGCTTTCATCTTACAGCAGATACAATTTATACACTTCCTCAGTTTTTCTGTTTCTGGTTCATTTTCAATTTTTTCCATCTTGCTAGTACTTTTATTTTAGATATTACTCAATAGTGGTCTGAATATATATATATATATATATATATATATATATATATATATCGCTGGCTCTGTGAACTGTTACATCTTGAACCTGTGCGCATAATTTCTCGTTGTCTATTGTGTAGTCTATCAATGACCTATATCCTCGACTACTCCATGTATATTTGTGAATGTCTTTTTTTGAAAGAATGTGTTTGTGATTTTTAATTTTTTATATGTGGCGAACTCCCTTAGTATTTCGCCATTTTTATTTACAGTGCTCTCCCTATTATTTCCAATCACATTTGGTATGGGAATATTGCCTACCCTTGTATTCAAGTCCCCACTGTGTATCAAATTGTCACTTTTAATGTACTTGTCTATAATAGATTGCAATTTCTTACAGAATGTTTTAATTTCTTCTTTTCTTCCTTCTTCAGTGCACATACAGCTATTATTGTCATATGTCCTCTTTCTATCTTGAATCGTGTCGTGGCAATACGTTCGTCTACATAAGAATAACTTTCTAATTTATTTTTCCACTTTTTGTCAATTGGTATAGCTACTCCACCTTTAGCTCCTTCCTGCTGTTCAACGCCGCTATATATCATCGTATATTGATTCATGTCTTTTGTTCGCTTTAATTTTTTCTTGGTTTCTGTCATGGTTGCTATATTTATTTGTATTTTTATTTAATTCTGCCTCTAACTCCTGTTCCTTTGTATTGATACTTCTCACATTCCAATTGGCTAGTCTCAGTATATCCTTTATTCCAGATCGTGTCCTATTACCATGCGTGGATTGTCCTCCAACGTATCCGTCAGGGAGATATCTATAAGCTTTTGATTAGTAGAATCTGTGCAAGGTTGGATTCCCGGTCCAACACCCAACCAGCATTCCTGTTGGGCCCGGTTTTAATTTGGAGTTTCCTCTCCTAGATGGCTTGTTTTCCATAACTCACGACTCTCATCCTTTCGGGGTGTTTAGATATTTAGATGTCTCTTCCGCCTCTTCGGCCGTTGAGAAACTTTCTTCCTCCGACCTTCGAGTCGTTGGACATCTTTCGTAGTTGATGGTCACCCATCCATCTCCCACATTGGGACTATTCTTAGTTCCCCTCGCCTCTTACCAGCCGGCAAGCGAACAAAGTTGGACTTTCCCGAACTGGTCGTCTAGTTCATTGGGTACTAACCTCTCCCACCGCGACAAGGTGATAGCCCTTCGGGAGAATATAATATTTTTTTCAACGGAAAATAACGAACAGGTGTTTTCCATCATTTCGATAGACAATGCAGTCATTGGTGACTGTTTTCTCTAATAATAGTAAATCCTTCAAGTAAAGCGATCGTTTCGAGTGAGCAATGGTTGGCGAAACCGATTTTGCGTATGGTTGGTATCGGCGTGCGCGTGACACGAAGCCGGAGAAAACATAAATACTTGGAGAGCGGCACAGTGTAATGTGTAAATTGCTAAGGAGTTTACAGAAGTGATTGAACAACGAAATGTGGCAGTTTCAGCATCTCCTTGTTCGATTTAAGTTAAATTACTTGCCCTTTTAGATGTAATTCCTAGTAACATAGCCTGTGCGCATTCTCTGTAATAGAGCAATACATTTTTTTAAATTATTTACCTGACTGACAAATTCCCCCTGGAAAAGGGGCTCAAATCATTCAATTAAGGAGACTTTATGAGTCGATGTTTCACATCGGCCAGTTAGGTTTCAGGTAACCAATCAGAAAGCCGTTCGCAAAGTTTGAAAGAATTTTTCTGGACGGCTTACCACGCTTAGAAACTGTCAGTTTATAGGCACAAAAAATGGAGGTCAAATTGAAGCATCTAGTTCAGGAAGCTATAAGGTTTATTTAAATTTGTTCATGCAATATGTGTATTCACATTTTGAAATGTTATTGAAAAATGATGCCAGTGCAGATTTAATGCAGCTAGAAAATATTGATGAAGGATTTGATTCTGTCTGAGGTGTTGTGTAATATATACAGTAATAGCCGTTTACCAATAAATCAGTTACATATACGAGTAATATAAATTTACAACGTGCCTGAATCTATTTAATTCTCAAGTTTTCTTTCACTCACATACAATAGTACAAAACTGAGAGTATTCGAATGCTCTATTTTTAATTATTTACTTTATGCTGTCATAAAATGAAATAACACCAGAACAGTACTACATAAAACTTAATAATATTTGCACAAGGTATTTAGTGTGTTAAGAAGATGTTGGTATTATATTAGTAGTTCACATTTTAATATAAATTCGAATTTACTTAAATATCTTTCCCTGAAGGAAAAGAAAAAAGAACACTATTGGCTTCGTCCCTCAAAGTACAGAATCTTTTGCTAAAATTAGAATTCAACTGAGACATCAAAATCTTATAATATTAAATTTTCCGCAGGAAGGTAGAAAAATTAATGAGGCCCTGAAAATGCACTAGACATGTTTTACTCGTAAACAGCATAAAGTCATAAATGTCGTACTGGCGTTATAGTATTTAAAATCTGTTATCTGCTGTTTTGAATTTTGCATAATGTCATTTTCAAATCACTCCACTCTAAGTTCGTTTTGTTATAATTGAACTGAAGCTTCTTATGAATAACCAAATAAAATGAGAAGAATTTCAGTTAACATACTTTGCTATGATAGAAACAGCTACATACAACGAGAATCATTTAAAAATAACTAATCTTCAGTTTATACAATTAAGAAGAAAAACTGCTTTTCATATATGTACTATATAAATATAATTTTGAGGTAGGAAAAGATACCACGTACTTGTATTCCAAACCCTGATGGAGATGTTCTTGGAAAGAATTTAGTGAAAGTACTGTTGTTTATTAAAGAGTTCGCCTATTTAACTGAGACTGTAAGAATAGAAGAATAACATGATACAGCTCAAATTTCTGTAGTGTAAAAGAGGCATTTCAACCATTTCAATTTTTACAGAAATAAAATCAATGTGATCTTATTATACAGCTACACTCATTGTGAAAACTTTAATCATAAAACTAAGATTTAATTTTTATCTTCACCCAACTAGTAGAGTGTCAAAAATTGGTATTTAAATTATTACCGTACCCTTAGATAGTTTAATTATAAAATATGACTGCTTTCCAAGGTAACATAAGGCTGATTCTCAAAATAGTAAAAGCAACAATAGATAAAAGAATTATTATCTCTGAACTAATTTGGAAATATACATGAAGTTTGGTGTAAATATTTAAGTATAATATTAAACTCTGTTTTGTGTAGTAAACTCTTAATTGAATTAAATTTAAATTGTTGAATTTATAGATTCAACAGGTGGTATTCGTAAAAGGTGTAATTCGTGTTATTTGAGCAAACAAATATCCCGGAAATGTAGCAAAAATATATATTATTTTACATGATTTTCCCAGTGCTAGTGTTGGTTTCAGTTCGCACGATTATGTCACTATGGGCATGAAACCTAAACGGTAAATATATTCTAGGTTATCTTTAGCTGATATTATGCAACAAAGCTTCGTTCATTGTCAATTTTACTATGCTTCAGTAAAACAATGTGCGTTTACGGTTGTTAGCTGTTTACGGTAAAGTTAAGAGCTTAATTTTGAACCATATGACGCAGATTTGGACATTTAACGGCTGGGCTTTGTTTTATGCACATATTTAATACGTACTTCCGTCCATGTGTCGACGGCTTAGCACATTACTTCGCATCAATATTAGTCTGACTCGACGCAACCACAACAACCACTCTCAGCTTTATCACTATAATGACATTCAGGTACCGAGAACAATAACTAGCAACCTAGAGCTTTAGGTTTCTACAGTGAAATACGGGCCAAATGGATTCAAAACTACTTCTTTATATCTTTGCTCATTATTGTGCAATCTGATAAATAGTACATCATATTTACATTATTTTCTTAGGCCACATGGTCACGTTAAATAATAATTGCTTATCCTGACGTAAAATAAGGTTTGCATACCCTTTAAGCGCTTCATCCGCTTACGTCCCTGGTGGTTAGTAAATGAACTTTTTTTGTGCTACCTATTCCACCTTAACCTACGAGTTTTCTCTACGTCTCTTACTCACTCTGTCTCTCTTCTTATGAAATTTTCTTTTGCATTTCCCAAAAAGGTTCTTGCTACTCTGACTTTTCACTTTATGTCCCCATTCAACATTTATATTGCTGCAATTTTTCCTAGCACATCATCCCATTTGGGATCCCTAGCTTCTTTCCTACAATTTCTTATCTCTTTACACCCAATTCAACATTGAACAATATTGTCCTGCTCCTCACACATAACGTATTGTTCTGGTTAATTGCCTGTCATATCTTTCAAAAGTACTCTGCTTTCCTTATCCAAGTTAATACTTTCCTCTCTTGCTTGTTACAAATATCTACAATTTTCTCGCTTAACCATTCTGTTTTCTTTTCTGTGTTATAAAAGTGAATTTCTCGTTTGTAGCTCAACCCATATTTCTATTTACCTATCCTGTCTTTTATTCAGTATCTTGCTTCACGTGAATGAAATTGGCCGCTGACTTTCTATGAAGTAATTAATTACTTTTGGTATTGTGCATTCAACAATAGAAGAGATAGAGAGACAGAGAGTGTACACATTAAACATATACCCTTCTCGCCCTACCAACATATTATGCTACATGTCCTGAAAGACTAACCTAAACGGGTCCAATTACTACTATATATAACTATAGATAACCTTGCTTGTTAAGGTTTTTCATCAAGAAAATAACTAGCAACGTCTTCTGTGCTGTGATTAATGTTAAGCTCAAACAAGCCCAATGCAAATACGTTCCTGGAACAAGCTGGCAGGCTTTGTGTGATGTAAGTGTGGAATCCTTAGATCTAAATGCTCTACTATAGTTAGAAATTATGGTTTTTTCCTACATGGGATTGCGCGACATGCTCATGCTTGTACTCCTGTATTTCAGTTTTTCCCGATGTATAAATCACTGTTTAAAGCGCTTAAAAATTATATAAAATGCGAAATTAATTAAAAAGATAATATTATAGCAAAATACAGCATAAATGTGAGGTGTATAAACTGCTTCTGAAATTTAAATGTAAACACCAAAATACAAACATGTTTATAACATTTTAGCTACAGTCCAAGAGAACATTGCACAGTCACATGGAGAAAATGCGATAACAGTTTTATTTTCTAACACGAGATTGGTATACCTTTCAATACTATTCCTTTGGCAATGATTTGAAAGATTTAAGTGACAGCGGAAGAAAGCACTCATTTCTTCGAATCGTTTATGCATTTTTAGACGCATAATTTCCTTTTTATTCGCCACTCGATACTTTGCAGGGAAATAATGATGGAGACTCTGTGCAAATGTTATCTGTTACGATCAAATACCCAGATTCTGCTGAAGCAATTTGGGCAATATATTTGGGAGATCTTTGGGAGATAAATATCCTTAAGCGTAGATGCTAAAACTATTTCGTATCTTAAAATTAATTGTAATGACAAAACAAAATTTTGAGGGTATATTCCATGATTCTACTCAACAGTGTTACTGATTTATGAACTTACTGATTTTTGTTTAATTTTGTGCATGGTGTTTTTCTTTTCTGGTTTGGTACTAGAAGTTCCCTTTTTTCCTGCATTATGTTTTTATCTCTATCAATTACATGCTTTTTCCCTATTACTTTAATCTGTGTCAATTTTTAGTAATTGCATAACCTGGTTTTGCATTTATATTTCCTTCAAAATTACATTTATATTTCCTTTGCTACATTACCTTTACAATTTATAGTTTAATTTATGTTAACTTATGTCAAAAGATACCAATGTATCATACCCCCAACACCGACATGTTTCTTTATCTATTATATACGTTTGCTCAAAATGTTTCAAAATGCCAAACTGTTATCGTATAAAGAATAATAAATGCTAAACCTACAAATATAAATGCTAACTATTTTTAAACAGTCACGTATCTCACGTCTTAAGTTATAATTTGTTTTATTGAATTCGACGATTTTATCACTCCAGTTAGTATAAATTAGTTGTTTAAGCGAGTCACTTGGCAGGCAAAACCAAGACAAAAATATGAAGTACTGCATTATTTAGATTAGTTTACTCACAACTTCCTCCAACGTTTCGTATATTTTCTAGTACCGGTGGAAGGTTGCTTTGATTCACTTACAAGCCACGCGGTTACCGAAAGGTACAATGGGAAACCTCATCTGTGCTCTGTACCTTATTCTTTTACCTTTCTTTGGCCCAAGGTGGAACGCAAAACCTGCCAATAATAATGTCCGCAAGATGAATACGATAATTAGCAAATAGGAAGCATTTAAAACTTAGAAGATTTATTTCAATGTATTAGCCATAATTCAATATCACTGAATATGAAGTTAAAGATGCTAGCGATTTAGGAACCTTCTGTCTTAGCTTTAAAAACTAATCACATCTAAATGAGTCAAGTTAATTTGACATTGTGAAAGAACATTTTATTGCATGCCATCAGTAACGAACACAACGCTAACTTATAGGTACTACCTTCATTATATACCATGAGGTATTTTCTTTATGTTAAGCACTGTTAATTCAATGTACCAGTTAAGGCGAGCCGTGTTCCACATCTAGGTGCGAGGGCCGTGGAGGGGACCTGTGACATAGCATAGCTATCGCTGTTTCAAACAATAGCACAATGCTGTTTCATAGTTTTGAAAAACCACAAATTTATCTTTATTTAAGTGCAAGGCATGTGTTATATGATGAAACAGATTTAAGTGTTTTATTCATCTAACAAAGGTTTGGAAACACAGTATCACATACTTAACAGTTTGAAGAAATAATATCACTTATTAGAAATATGAACAAACAACACCCGTTACTTGCAGATTTTGGTGTAAATTAATTACTTAAATTGACTTCGGCTTACTAGTAGAATTTTTCAGGAATTAAGATTTAAACAATTCATTGGTTAAAGTAGTGACTCCCAGTATTATTCAAGGGACATTACCGATATTGAATATTCATTTTATAGTGCGTAAACTAACATATTTCTATATAAAAATGCGTTTTTGTGTGTAGTCCTTATTTGATATATATTTGTAGATTAGGTATAATTATTTTCAGGTAGTGTTTTAAAAGATTCTATCTGTGCAGTGTAGTTTCAGTTTCAATTATGTAGTTGTAACTTCTTGTGTAACTTCCTGTGTAACCCCTTCAATTAGAGAAAGTTGAAGTTATAGTACATTACATACAATGCATATAATTATGTGTAATTTGTATATATAGAAGTTGTTAAGATAATAGTAGATAATGATAAATGGCGTGTTGTTTTTCTCTTGTCTATCAGTTGTTTAATTACATGGCTTTCCACCTGATATGTTCGTAGCCGTACCACGAAATAAACAACGCCTGTCAGTGTAGGCCGTTGGTGTTTTCCCCTTAATCATACCTCCTGTTGGCGTTAGTAGCTTACGGTCATTGGTCTTACAGAAAACATTCGAACTCAGTTCCGATAAGACATTAAATTCCGGGAAGCCTACCCACTCTGCGCTACGCTTTCCTGCTCCACGCTCGTGCTACAAAATACACACGTCTAGCTTGTGTGTTGTACTTCTATATACTTGGAGCCACTAGGCAACCTGCAAATATGCTACCTTTAACATGTAAATTTATGTCTGAAAATGAGGCAAATATGGATGTGATATTGTGCATTGCGCTGTATCTATACGCACCCACATCACTGGTTTAAAAATGTGTTTGTGTACTGTAAACAGCAGGCGAGAAAGGGAGGGATGGAGGTCCTTTGGCACGGGGTCAAGGTTGCCCATACCTGTAATTGACAATATGTGCAGAAATAGGAAATGATAGTTGACAAAGAACTGATATGAATTTTGAACATCCAAGACTCAATAGTGTACTAAGAAGTTTAAACATGTACATGTTAAATTTTAGTTTCCAAACTAATTAGGCCGTATAATGTGAGTTGATAGTTGTTTTACGGTAAATACGGCAATAAAAAGGGAAAGTGTTTACATATTTATATCTATCTTACTGTAAAATATACGGTCAAATATTCCCAGTTTATGAAAAAAACAGTAATCCTGGAATGTGTGAATAAGTAGAAAGCATATTAACAATCACCGCTACGTCCTAACCAAAATAAACTTCAAACGCTCCAAGGCACGTGAAGCTGTACCACTAGAAATGGAAACGAATGCAGCGTTGGCAATAATGCATTTTATATGGGAGTAACAGAGTGAATTAAAGTACCTACCATGGTACGTGCTGATAGCATTTTGGTTCAGGAGAACTAAGGTAAAGTTGAAATATCCAAACAAATAGCCGCAGAGTTGTGGACGGCAATAGAGGAAAGAACTGAGGATGCGGAATCCTTCCCCTTTCCTTCCACAGAGAAACACTTTGATGATGTTTCTCTATAGCCCTAGGCTAAGAGCCGCCTAAGAAAAGTATTCGAAGTATGTGTGAAACTCGCTATATATTTTGCGCTTGCACTGCTTAGAGAAGGGAAAAAAACCTTTCTCTGTTAAGCTGCAGCTTCCCCCTCTGGTTCTGCGTTTAACTTTATAGTTTTTCCCTAGACAGTTACGGCAGGTCAACCTACGAAGTAGGTATTCAACTTGTTTTCTGTTTAACTTACCTAGGAATTTAAAATATAAATATCTTGAAACTTATAAACACACACAAGCACTTATGTTGTTGTATTTGGAATAATCAGTCATTACAAAGGAAGGTAAAATGCAATGTATACCTTTTACTAATCACGTCTCTGTTATTATTCCTATCAAATTATATAGTTTTTGGAGCTATAATTAGTCTCACAAACAACGGACACACAGAGAGATATAACACGACAAGGTGTCTAGGTATACTGGCCTTCACTGACAGAGCGATGCATTCACTTGTTAACTGTTTAGGTACCAGAACGGCGAGATATTCGTAGCTTGGCGTACAGTAAATAATGCAACACGAATAAAGCACTTAGGAACTATCTGTATCTGATATGAAAGGTTAACTATTATTACATCAGCACTGATACATTGTATAAGAATGACCTTAATGTAAACAAACGCTACAGTTTATACCTACCTAATTATTTATTATAATATCTCTCAGTGAGTGTAAATAAAGCTAAAGTATCATATCTGCTGCAATTTCCATAACAGAAAAACAAGCAAAAGCCAACTAAATTTCAAATCGGTATCTACACCTTGTTATTAAATAACTTCAGCAGCAGTAGGAAGTGCATGATAATATAACTTAATTTCCTACTGCGATCAATCTATGCAGCAGCAGAATTCCTATTTAAAGGGTACTCTATGCGTCCTGATTAAAAGTCCTTATTTTCTCATAACCACAATGAAATCTGTGAGTCCTCTAAGTTGCAAAAATTTCTGGCATTAATAAAAACTTTCCTACCTACACAACACTTATTAAATACTTTAGGTGATTACGGAAAATGTATAGTAATTTAACTGTAATTTTTTAGAATGCCATCAATGTGTACAAATGAGTTACTATCGTAATATGAACTATACAATTTAAATGCGTCAGAATTATAAACGATACAAAATTATGTGCATATAATTTTAGATGCTATAAATACAACTGCTAATGAAACACACTATCATGTTAGTTTAACAATGATATAACTCAATGAAAATAAAAACAAAAATTTTGATACCCACTTGTTTCTCCTAGTCATAACCAGTCATGTTGTAAATGATTTCTCCCTCCTGTCGGTACATGACACATTGCTGTCCAGAAGACTTGATTGCATCTGAATTGTGTGTACACATGCTGACTTGCCGTGAATGTGGCATAGACTCGCATGAACAACTCGGCAGTTTCACATTCTTATCGATATGCCTCGTGGATTTGTCAACCAGTACTGTGACACGTTTATGGTCCTAGGTCATCTACAGGTCCGCTGGTCAGTGGAAAGATAAGGATGAGTAACGCTTTTGACCAGAGTAAACACAGGATGAACTATCGGCAGATAATCAGAGTATTCTAAAAGTTTTCTTCTTCTCAAACATTCTAGAGCTCCGTTGAAATTTCAGTCGGCTATATAAATAAGAACTCTTGCGAATAGCCTTTTCAGTGAGGAAATACTTTTATTTGCATGTACGTTTCAGAGATTATAGTAAGTGTTGTACTCCCTGCAAGTTCGTAACATCAGTTGCCACGTGCAGTGGATGCTGCTACCTTTAAATACAGGATATCTTGAGCAGACTCCCCTAGGTGTAGCAGAAGAGACCACACAGTGCATATTTTATTACAACTCTATGTCGCGAGTAAAGTGAAGTGACAGTGTGGATTAAGTGAGGAAACCATGATTGGAATGTTTTGCAGTAGCCTGGTTTTCTCCTATCTTTGTTGTTATCCTGAACAGGGTATATATACATACATATATAAACACAGTCATCAGTATTCGCGAGTCAACCATTGATTTTCCGCTAACATAGGTCCTAATTACGCTTAAATAACTTAACATGAAATATGCATTGTGGTTTCTCCACATAAAATATGTTCTTTATAAAAACATATTGATTTCTATCAAAATTTCTACCATAAATCAACAAGGAAACAAATAAACCCATAAGAAACTTTCCGGGAACACGCCTATAAGCTCAGAATGCCAAGCCATTTTTGTGTATCTCTAGGTAGAATTTATTTTCGAAAAAAAAAAAACATGTTGCTTAAACTTCATAGTATAATCCAAAGAAAATTCTAAATTTCAGTTTACTAACGATGCTGTCAATTGCCAGGATTATATAAGATTTATATCAGTTCTTTAGAAGGTCCACCTTCTTCAAAATATGGCTACACTTATGAAATTCTAACCTTACCAAATTTTTCACTGAACAATATTATTGACATATTCTAGTTAACTCATATTGCCTAATATCAAAATTGTGTAGTACCTGTAAATAAACGCTTCTAATGAAACTAGTCTAGATTTCAGTGCCCATCGACTGTCTGGAGTCATCACTTTTGATGGTGGCTCCCTTTCGGCGCTTTTTATACCTTCTCCGGTATCTTGATTTTCGATGAATCTTTTGCCAAGTAACTGCTCCAACGGTGAACTATGAAATACCTTTCATAAGTTATACATACGAATATGAGGATAGAGAACACTAGTTAAGTTGAGTGATGAAGTTAATAAAGGCTAATATGAGCTATTTGATGCAAGTTGCCTGTTTGAGAATGTAGTGCTAAATGTTTCTGAAACATATCACGATAAACTGTAACTCCTTAAATATTACATGTTTAACTTACCTGTATGAATACTTTATATTTTAGCTGCTTCCGAAATAATATTGGAAAACGTAAAATGCCATGAGTAGTCGCTGAAATGGTTAGCGGGAAGTTCCCTCAGGGCGACACCCCAGGCGTATGTATGTATGTACAATGTTCTTGAGGTGCCACAGATTTCCGAGAGTCGATCGCTGATATGCTTCTCGAGGACTGTAAAACATGAAGGAAAATACAAAACCTTTAGAAATATACAATCCATTATCAGTGTAAGTCCCGCACATAACTTGAATCCTCGACAAAATTTCTATTTGTGTTCCAGGTTAAGCCCTTCATTTTTTCTATCTTCCTTCCTTCCTTCCTTCCTTCCTTCCTTCCTTCCTTCCTTCCTTCCTTCCTTCCTTCCTTCCTTCCTTCCTTCCTTCCTTCCTTCCTTCCTTCCTTCCTTCCTTCCTTCCTTCCTTCCTTCCTTCCTTCCTTCCTTCCTTCCTTCCTTCCTTCCTTCCTTCCTTCCTTCCTTCCTTCCTCCCTCCCTCCCTTCCGCCCTTCCTCACTTTCTCCCTCTCTCTCTCTTTCTATTTCTTTCCTTATTTATTTATTCTTTCTTTTGTCTTGTTTTCTTTATTTCTTTCTTTTTTCTTTCTTTCGTTCTTTCTTTCTTTCTTTCTTTCTTTCTTTCTTTCTTTCTTTCTTTCTTTCTTTCTTTCTTTCTTTCTTTCTTTCTTTCTTTCTTTCTTTCTTTCTTTCTTTCTTTCGGTGTTTCATTTACGTCCTCCAACGTTAAATCATATCGGACGAACCTAGTTAAATTTACTACTTGCTTATGAAACGGAACACTTACTTGGTGACTTGCTAAATACTAAGAACTAAGAAAGAGTAGAGCCAGACTGAAAAATTCAATACCATAGCCGGGATTTGAACCACGTTGGCCATAGTAGCTCATTGGTTTTGAGTGGCTGATTGGAGACCAGAAGATCCGTGGTTCAAATCCCGGCTATGGCATTGAATTTTTTCAGTCTGACTCTACTTTTTCATATTGCGTCCTACACACGGCTAGTGTGAAAGAACAATTAATTTCCACTAAGAAAAAAGTTTGGCTCTCTAATATTGATATTTACCCGCAACACCTGGTTACTGATTGCCCGAAACTTTGAGCTATTGGGTTTCCTGCTTGCTGAATTACTGGAGCCCTGACTGGTTTAGCTACGCTGGCTCAACTAATAACTTTTAATTAACACAAAACTGGGAGGTGAGCATTTTTACAGGACAAACTTTTAACACACCTTATATTATGCTTTGATTCTGACACATTGCAATTATTTAATGTAGTTATTTACCATGTACCGAACTGAACATCTCAGGCGGTCAACTCTGTGACCCGTATTCGGGAGGCCCGGGTTCGATTCCCGTGGCCGACCTACCTGACCCACGGAATTTTGCGGGGGTTTCCCGGGTCGTCAGGCGAATGCTGGGTAAGTTAATTACATCCCCCGAATTTCCTGTCCCTCCATTTCATCTCCATTATCATTTCACACAATCTCTCATCTAGTGGTATCTTTCAGAGCAGGAGGATCGGCGGTTGTCTCGGCTGTGCATGACAGGATGATATACTCCTAGTGAACCACTTCCTCCTCCTTCCTTTCTCTGAACAGGCTGCTGAGATCGCTTCCGCACCACAGTAGGAAGAAATGTCCGTTGTCCTGGCCTACCGGAGGAGATTTCCATCGAAGTAACATTTAAGGACCGTGCACTCTGCACTGTCGTGCCTCCTTGGGACAGCTACCCTGTGTATCCTCTCGCCCCATTTTTCCTCCTGGGGATGCCCCAGTTGAGGGCATAGGTACAATAGGTCAAGACTGGTTGCAGTGCCGAATCCCCTCCTAATCCTATTTACCATATCTCAACCATTTCTTTACAAAATTGTCGATTTTACTCATCAGTTACTTTGCTATTTGGTCTTTAAGATGTTTCATTGAAGCATTTGGTAATACAGAGACAGGGTTTGTTTCTCACATCAAGTATGAGTTATGGTGTGTTACGAGTGCTTAAGACATCTTTATACGCATTAGACACCAAAGCGATTCACGTTAATTATGCGTGAAGTGAACTATTATTGAGGAAAGGAAATTTAGAAACAAAATTTTTCAGGTCTATATTTAGGGAAACCTCCCTGGCAATGAAAACCAAGGAAAATCGGAAAAAAGCCTCAGTTAGGGAGGACTGTTCTGGTGGGATTTGAACCACAAATCTTCCTGTCACGAGTGTGTGCTATAAGGATACGTCATCAGGAATATTCAGAACTTGGCTAACAGACAGCTCCTATTTAAAATAAACTAATTGGCTTATATTCATGACTGACCGCTACGGTGAAACATGTATTTTACGAGAACCAAAATAATCAATAAGTCTTTTAGGTTCTGTTTTCAATACGTATGAGTGTGCTATCCATAAATTTAACCACGAAGTGGGACGGGCAGTTGGGCTTACACTGGTTCTTGTCCAGGTGAGCGGAATATTTCTTAGGAAAGGTGATTTGGGGTGACTAGACAGGTAGACTATGAATTCTAATCCATAAATGAGGTTTCTTAAACCAGGCAGGTTGGCGAGGAGAAAAACCAGAGGAGTTCATTCTTCCTTCACTAGCCTAAGTTCACACGACAGTGGATATAATAATTAAACCTTCCTAGTTTCCGTTACACAAAGCTTATACGTTTCCACTCTCACATTTTAATAGGCTTTAATCTTTATCATTTTCTAATACCGTTAACATGTATTTAAATCAATGCAGATCGACAAGTTTTTATCAGGATAGTACGACACGCAGTGCTGATGTCATTCCAGTGTGAAACTGTGCTGCTCTTCTAGAGAAGTTTCTAGGTCACTCCTATTATTTATTATCGATACGTCCTTGCGCTTTTTACAAGACCTTACAGTCTATAATTGCTAATTGCTTTCACTGCTCATTGGTTAAATTTTAGATTGGAAGTGTTTCTTAATAAGATCACCATTATCGCGTTAGTTATGCCTGATTACATTCTCTTTGCGCTTGACTGATTCTGAATTTTCCTGCATTGTGTACTTGAGATAGCTTGTTCGCTGGTCAACAGCATGGTTCGGCAGTAATTTTTTATTTCAGGACTTGATCCTAATTCTTCTAACATATGGTGCTTCTACACTGTCCTGTAATTTTCTTAAGCAGATATCCCTTCGTGCATTAAAGCAGTTGCAGAATGCAACGGGCAATTCCAGTTAAACACACAGTGTCATTTGCGGACTTGTTCCTATTACGAGCGACAATAGGCAATTCTCGGGCTTGAACTAAGACAGTTTTACGTGATAAAAAGCAATAGCGGTGTAAACAGCCGTAGAGATGTCAGCATGACATTCACAGATGTTACAGTTTTATTTTCGAGAGAATAAATTCGTTATTATTTCAGGTAAATGTTTCAGACAATTTCATTTGATCTTTCCGTCTTCATCAATAGCTATTTTGACTTCTCTACCACGTACTTAATGCAACTACCAAAACTGTTGCATTCCACCTAAAACTTGAACTCTGTGATTTTAATAGAAATAGAAGCTTTGTGGTTACCTGAATCGTCCCAAAACATTATTAGGTAAAGATTCTAGCTGTATGTGTGTGCGTACGCATGTGTGTGTGCTCGCGCGTGCTCGTACGCGAACGTGTGTTTCAACTTGCGTGTGTGGGTGTGTGGGAGAAAATAGCATAACACAAAAGAAAAAGTATGTTTAATATACAATTTGTATTTTAGTTCAGTTTTTTTTTTCTGTTTTAGTAATTTAACTCCTCCAACGTTAAGTCATATCAGACGGTGAATGAATTTGGTGAAATGATGCTCAAATGAGTCCAGGGGTCATGGAGCTTAGAGTTACCCGACATTCATTTTGAAGGATAAAGGAAAACCCCGGAAAGAAAAATCTTATCTAGGTAACTCACCCTGACCAAGATTCGAACTCGGGACCTCTTGAACGTGAGGCAGACATGCTACCATCTACGCTACCGAGGCGGGCAAGTAGTTCTGCGTTGATGGAACATGGCTGAGTGGTTAGACCGCTTGAGTCTCGCCAAAGTGGCCCGGGTTCAATCGCAGGTGACCATATGTGAGATTTATGGTGGGGAACACGTCGCTGGGGCCGATTTTCCCAGCCATCCTACCAACAATAAGTTATTGCTACATCTTTCCTGTCATTCATTTCGCCCTCATCTGGCATTTACTTCTCTCACTCTGTTTTCGATGCTATTGTCTAACCCTACGGACTATACGCACTTCAAACCCCCGTAAAGGAAATCATGCAAACATTACGGCAGTTGTGTTTTAATGCCAATTTGTTTGCTTTCTATTGATGTTGTTTTCCTATTATGATTATGATTATTATTTATTATTATTTATTATTATTTTGATGGTGATTTTTTTTTTTTTTTTTTTTTTTTTTTTTTTTTTTTTTTTTAGTTTACGTTCTCCAACATTTAGTCATATCGGACGATGAATGAAATGCGTGAAATGATGCTCAATGCGTCCGGGGTCCATACAGCTTAGAGTTACCCGACATTCATCTTTCAGGATAATGGAAAACTCCGGAAAAAACCTTATCCAGGTAACTCACCCTGACCAAGATTCGAACTCGGGACCTCTTGAGCGTGAGGCAGACATGCTACCATCTACGCTACCGAGGCGGGCTGTGATGGTGATGGTGATGATTATGATCATCATTATGATCATCATTATTATCATCATTATTATCATGATTATTATTATCATTACTGTCTTTAGTTTTGCAGTCATAATGAGTTAAGCGTTCTAACTACACTAGCTTGGCAGGTTAAATCCAAACATTAACGTTGGCTGCGTATGTACGTAGTGTTTATTTACAAAGTTCGGGTGAATAGTTGCCTCCCAACATGTTAAATAATTCCTTAGCATTAAAGTCAGATAATTAAGCATTGTTACACATTTATTGCAGTTCTGTAATGGGTGACTTGCGATCTCTAGGTATAATGGAGAAAACGCGGATTGCTTAGTATTCATCACTTCGAGCCCTATATTGCAGAATATTGAATCAAAATTCTTTATGAAAGAGAACGCTTTTAATTTATGTTTTCACGTACTCATTAACCTGATAGGCAATAAACAATAATTTTATCCGTTTAACAGTAGTTGTTGACATTAACTGATCTACTAAGTAAAGCCATGGACATTTGTCCATGGAAATTGTAGAAATGTAGTTCATTAGTAGGACGTTTTACATATCGTAACGTTTGTCTGTACAATATGGTAAGACATAAGCATATTAAACCGTGCATTGAATTAGCATATTTAGTTATGATAGACGTATTTAAGGCAACAGTTCATTCCAGGCTAGTGCTTTCTATTAGAAATCACCGCAATTCGTTTTAAGTCCACATTTCAATGAGGTTACCATATGCGAACAAATAGTTTTTTAGGCAGTTTCACAGTGAGTTTAGTTATTTTTTAAGACTATTTACTGAATGAAAGGTTTAATAACAATTATTTTTAAATTGAAAATAACAGCTATTTTAAATATTGCAACTTTATTTAATTTTTCTATACCAATATCAAGGCGAAGTACACAGAGAGGTGGTACCGTGGTAACATGTGAGTCGCATTCGGAACTTCCCGGTTTGTTCTCCGATGACTGGAAAATATGAACTATGGGTTTTTCTTGTATTGCTCGAGTCCGTGGTCGAATGCTGCAATTATTCGTTGTATACCATGAATTCTTGGCTCTCATTTCCTTGCTTCTTGTCTCTATCAATACTGTAGATCTAGGCGGTGGAGTTTTGCAAGCTGCGGTTGGTCGGTTTGTTTGGACTGTCCATTGGGACCACCTAGTGAGCTTCCGCAACCTGTGGCTTCTACATGGGGGTACAGAGTTTTAGAGCTTGTGGGTGGGGTCGATAGGCTTCGGATACTTTCGGAATGAAAATATTAGAGAGCACCGCTTCGAATAAGAGCACAGTAATTCCAACGAGATGTTACTGCTAGTCTAACTTGGGTTGTTAATACCCACCCTGGCTATGAATAAAATTGTAACAATCAATATGGAATGCTTACTCCATTAACACTTAAATGCATAAAATTAACCGTGAAATATCTAAGTGAAATATCTATATATATAATCTTAGATGGAAAACTGAATCTTAACTATAATCTTTCATTTGAATCTCGGTCAGGGTGGATTACCTGGATAAGGTATTTTCGGGGTTTTCCCTTATCCTCAAAGGCGAATGTCGGGTAACTCTAACCTCTGTGGACCCTGAGCTCATTTGATCATCATTTTCACCCATTCCATTCATCGTCCGATATGACTTAACGTTGGAGGACGTAAATTACAACAACAACAAAAAAAAACCGAAAGCGCGCCTTTGGCTGATTTAGAAAGTGCGCCACCCTTTTTTAGATTAAAAACCACAAAGTAGCTTTTCGGTAATAATATTTGAATTTGGTAGCTTATAGAATTGTAAATCCTTCAAACTGCTCCAGATGAATATTTATTTATGAACATTTAAAATATATAAGTGAATGTATAATTTATGTGCTCCATAAATTTAATGTGTCTATTTGAATTGCAGGATTACTTAACAAATAACGCCTTTTGGGGATATCAAATGATAATCCCAACCACAATCAGAATATCCAGGCGATGCTGGTTCTATTAATGTTTTCAGCATGGAGGTAGAATATGTGTAACAGTTGTCAGGGATTTTACTCCTGATTTTTTTTTCTCCTTAACCTGCAAACAGACCTCTTTGCTAATAGAGAGTGCGCGTACCTCTGTCATTGTTAAATATTTACCAATGTTTTGCGGAGTAATAGCAAATGCAGAAGACTGACCTAGATGGCTCCATGATAACACACTAGCCTCACACTTGAGTGGTTTCGGGTTCGATCCCTAGTGATTGCCCGTTCTCACCGTGATGTTTACCTGGTCGGCTAGGCGAATGCTGGAGTGATATCTTCTACTACGGCTCTCCTTTCACCCATTTCCTCATGTTTCTTCTCCCTCCGTCATGTTACAGAACGATTCCAAAATTGTGTGTTGACGGCCGGGCAGATGGTCCAGAGGCTTGTAATTTCAAGCTGGTTCTTGGCTCCATTGTAGGGTAGCCGTTCAAACTGCGATCCGATCTATCCGAGCTTCTGCTGACGGGGAGTTCCATAACCATCTTCCAACAGTCGATGGACCGATGAGCCAGTCCAGGCCGGTCGATGTCAGGAGTCTCCTTGTGTTAGACCAGTAATATTAGGGAACTATGCTGCCTCTGCCGTTTACAATGTCTATTCTTGCAATCCATCAGTCTACTGTGGCTCCCTCCTCTCATCCATTCCACCCGAAGCAGTATGTACATAATATTCAATCACGACTCGAGATGTTAGGTGATCCCATACGTTACCTAATCCAAGCCGTTCCTTGAAAACTGATCAGTACTACTCTCTCTACCACGTATAAGGCGCTCAGATCTAAAATGTCATGTTGGGATTTCACTGTAAATACATGTTTTGATGCCCCTGCACATAAAAGGAACACCTTTGGTTCTCTCTCATTCTTTTGAAGGTCCCACGTTCCTTCGGGCTTCGAAACGACTATCTGTTGCCTTTAGTAGTACTTGTCATTGTGACGCGTAACAGTATCTGTATCGACTGCAAATTGCTATGGAGTTGATACTGTGGTAAAAGAAGGAATTGGTTTTTCTCTCAGGATTCTTCTTAAAATAAAAGTCATATAACTCTTTAATATTGGCGTACCTAGTTACGCGGATTCCTGCAGGTTTTCACTAAATTACGAACCACTCGCGGAATGTAAATATACTCGCTGAATCTTTAAAATATCTAAGTAGATAGGAAAAATCAAAATAACATGGGACGCACTTCGCGTTACACTGAATGCAAATAATTATATATCGCCGGTTGATGCTGCTACGGGATACTAGTTCCTCTTACCCGAGACCCTACCAGACAGCCTCGAATTCACCCCAACACTGACTTTTCTACAACTTTAGGAAGCCTACGGTTTTCCTAACCCAAGCCAGTATTTCTATCGTCCCATTGGTTATTTCATTTTTATCTTTGCTGTAATTGGTTACTTCATTGAACTTGAATTTTCTAACGGCACTAAAACAATTTCTGGGGCAGACACTTCTGCCCCAGGAAACGGTAAATTCTTTCCCTCGCTACACAAAGGGAAGACCAATAACTTGTATGGTCTGGGCTAAGGGTAGCAACCGATTAGAAGTAATCGTCCCGTTATTCATTCCGAAAACTAGTGGACTTTCTTGAGTAGCCAGGCCTATATTTATTGCTAACTAATAAGTATCGGAGTTTATACCATTTTATACATTTTTAAGGGTTTTCCCATGGTGTATTTTTACAAATACTAGTACAAAACCATAGATGTTTGGTGCTGAATAGTAAATAATTGTTTCTAATTCCTGAATTAATAATATCTAATATTTCATTTCATATACTAATGGGGAGGCAGAAATAAGGCTACATATTTTATAAAATGGTCCACGAGGTGTGTATTTGTGATCATAAACAGTATTGCTCGGAAAAAAAAGGTTGCACAAAGAATAAACTTGGAATTTAAGTTGTGTATGTAAGATGTGACACGAAGATTTCTCTGAGGATTTCCCACCTCAAACTAGCTTTTATATGGAGTATATTTTTTGACATAATATACCTCTACCTTGATTAGAATACTGCAATATTTACACAAAAAATAAAGATATACGTTGAAGTTATGAAAATAACCTATGAAGTTCACTTCGGTGGTCGTGCACTTTGTAAAGTCTTTTATGATCAGTAAATATTAAGCAATAGAGGAAAAAATGCCACAGAAAAGTGAATCTATCTTCCAAACACGTATTGTATTTTGAAGAACTCTATCCGTGTTAGAAATTAATTGTTCTTTCTCACTGGCCGCGTGTACGCTAAATTGTGGAAACGTAGAGTCAGACTGAAAAATTCAATGCCATAGCCGGGATTTGAACCACGGATCTTCTGGTTTCCATCCAGCCGCTCTACCATTGAGCTACTATGGCCAACGCGCCTGTATGACATTAAATTCTCCAACTGACTCGTATTTTCCCGGTAAACCACTTAGGAGTTCTCATAAACACATGAGACAACTATGGCGCGTTGGCCATAGTAGCTCAATGTTAGAGCGGCTGGACGGAAACCAGAAGATCCGAGGTTCAATCCCGGCTATGGCATTGAATTTTTCAGTCCGACTCTACGTTTCCACAACTCTATCCGTGTCATAAACCATTCCCACTATATGTGTTATGGATGGTTTTAATTTTTAATGCTATTTCGTTCTATGTATTTTAAAGTCTTCAGACTGCAGGAAATTTTAAGGTTAGCATAATTTTACCTCTCAGTTCTTAAGATGAAATTTGGTAAAACCACAACATAGACGTTGTCTGGTTTAGCTTAATTCCAGAAATTACAGATAATAACGAAATATTTTTGCAATCTTGAAAATTATAGCTTGCTTAGTTGTAGTATTTAAACATTAATTAATAATTAGTAACTTTATTATTGTAAAAAAAGTATTGGACACACTGCAGTTCTAGAAGTATTTACATCAAGAATTCCTGTTTCACGTAAACTGGCTTCCAAAAGAACAATTATATTACTTTTGTGCTAGCCTTTAATTCTTATCTTTTCAAAGGCAATTATTTATATCTCAAAATTGGAGCATTATTTTAAGAAGTATATATGTATATATTATCGTATTCTTTAGTAAATCTTCAAGAAGCAGTATAAAAATATTGGAATCGTTAATTAATATTCCATTATGTGGAGCATTTTAAATATGGGATACATGGCGAGAAAAGTTTCAGAGAAAAACTTTTTCAAATTTGGATATGCCTATTAAAAAGCACACACCTGAAAATTGTGTTTTCTTAATATTAAAATGTAAGTTGCTTTTAAAGAAGTAATTATATTGTCTTTTCATTTTATACAATAATTAGTTCACATTTCGCAGATTCATTGCCTTAAACATTTTACTATCCTTATCCACTTTGTATCTAGAATATGGAAATATTGATATGGATTTGCCTGCCTCGGTAGCATGGTGGTAACATGTCTACCTAACGTTCAAGAGGTCCTGAGTTCGAATCTCAGTCAGGGTGAGTTACCTGGATAAGGTTTTTCAGGGGTTTTCCCTTATCCTGAAAGACGAATCTCGGGTAACTCTAAGCTCTATGGACCTTGGGCTCATTTGAGCATCATTTCACTCATTTCATTCATCATCCGATATGACTTAACGTTGGAGGACGAAAATTAACAAAAAGAAAAAAAAAGAAAAAAAGAATGAAAAAATATTATGGATTTAAATGAAGAGATTGGAAAGTAAAG
>CM060950.1:101316986-101401986 GCA_030765055.1 Mantis religiosa
CAATGGAAACCCGAATTAATAAATAGAAAGGCCAACGCCTGCGACGCGTGAGTGTGTGGCAATCCAAAAGTTGATATACCACATTTCAAGGTCAAAATGTTGCTCTTTGATGCAGATGGTATTATGTCAATTGCAATCATTTTTATGAAGTGATATAGACCTATCCACATCAAACGAAAAAATGCCGCTGCTGTTAAAACACGTGTTGCGAAGATTAAAAGCAACATTCATTCTGACCTACAAATTGCTGATCATTAGGTGCCAAACCATTTTGGAACCTTCTTCCAAACCATACGTAAACAAATAATAATAGATAATGGACGCATTAACATATTGTAATTCCGTATTCCCATTGTGCGTTACCGTAACGTATTAAAGGATCATATCTGGCGTCACTTTTGAAGTTCCTGTACAGTATGGGGCAGATTACGTAAACCGTACATAATAATCAGTGATGAGTTAATTTACTCTGACATTCCGGTTGAAAAGCTCAGGTTGTGAGGTAGCAATAGTCACACATTTGTATATAAAAACACTAGAAAACATATAAACGTTTCAAAAGTGAAGCAAAACCTCAAGGAAAAAATAACACAAATGTAGTACGGGAAGGAAGGAAATAATGCAAGGGGAACTACTTATATTATTACAGAACAAGTATTTAATTCCATATATATGTTAAATATGATGTGTATTAAGGACAACAAATATATGAACATAGAAACAGAATTGAAGGATATGCGGACGAAAACAGTCTCAGATATCAGGAAAAATATTTGGGTTCAATGTAGGTTTTGAACGATGCAGCGAGGAACCGAGTACCCAAAATCAATCAAGCGGACAGAAAACGTAATGAAGCAAAAATAATATGATGATCGCAGATGAAGGATAACCGGACCACCTGAAACGACGGAGCCAATAAAAATAACTTAGAAGCTGTCATGCAAAGCAATACAATATATAAAAGCACAAGCGACAAGAGCGAAACTGGAGAAACTAGAACAATGTGTGGAACATAAAATTTATTTAATGTAGGAAGTCAGTTTTGGTCGGTGTTCACATCGTCACTTCGGTGTCTAGATGCATAGACCAACGTAGGTCTGCATTTGAGGTGCAAGAATGTTACATAGGGAATTTCACCTTCATTTATATCACTGTGGCAAAATGGCTGAAATAGCATTGTAATAGCAGTAAGCTGAATAAATTAGAAGCAAAGTACTGTAGGTGGGATATGGGAAACGCGAAATCTTGTATTTATACCTGAGCCGTCTTTAGTTTATCTTGCGATTTAAACAAAATCACTTGTATCACGCATTATTCTATAGAGACTTTAAATCTAATATGAAATATATGAACATCACATTATTAAAAATTCCACAGTCAAACAGCAATTAATTAGTATTTTATTTGGTAAATGTTCTAGATGACTAATGGCAAGTTTATATAGGGTCTATTCTATCAAAGAGTGGAAATCCATGTGGATGTAAGTCGAGTGCTGTGGCTCAGGCTGTTTTGTTGTTACTTTCAGGAGGTTCTAAGTTTGATTTCCTTGAATATTTACGTGGATTCTCTAGGTTTGTTAGGTACATGTTGTACTATAAATTTCCTTGTACCTCTTTCCGCCAACTGAGCAGTTCAGGTTTTAGGCGTGACTTACTGATCTTAATGTCGTAGACTGGAACATGTCCCGGAGTGATAGATTTTAAGTGTGCCTATATGCTACAGTCCGCATGTCGGTGGATTTTACTGGCATGTTAAAGAGCTCCTGCGGAAGGAAATTCCTGATACTGGTGGCGCTGATGTAATCTTGGCTATGGCCATGTTAACAAACAAAATATTGATGTTTATTGCTCATTTTCAGTTATCGTTGGGGTTGAAGGATCAGTCGTGATGCTGAGTGACATATGCGGTGCATGCGCCTTGAGATAACTTCCGTCACTAATAACATAACTCCGGCCAGTACGGCTTCTTTCGGTTCGGGCTAATAAAAAAGGAAGGGTCCACCAAATTATCCTGTCTTCCCTATTTCAGGTTCTGCCTATCCCTATGCATAATGTTGATTTCGGAGGGACGTTACCCCTTATTGCTCAATCTGGAAAGCTACCTTTAGATTTAAATAAATTACTTATTCCCTCACCTTACTTCCTTTTATAGGTTTACTAAGGACAATATGTTTACTATTAGCCTTAGTATCCAAATCCTCTCATCATAACACATCAGAGACTTTCAAAGAGCTAAGTGGAATCCATTAATAAAAATGGACCTTTCATTGCCTGTTTAGGGAAGCATGTACCTTCTCTTTTGTTTAGTTTAACGTCCGATAAGCCGATGAATGAATCGGGTAAAATGATGCAGAAATTATTTCAGGATGTACAAAGCTTAGAATTACCCGACATTTAATCATTCGGGATAAGGAAAGACGCAGGAAAACCCTTTATCCAGATAACTCACCTGATTGAGATTCGAAATCAGGACCTCTTGAATCTGAGACAGACACCCTACCTCCACACCACAGAGTTGGGTAATGGCGCATTCTAATGGTATATAGATACATAGGATAACAAACTTAACTTCAATAAATGAGCTCAACTTTTAATCTACGTAGTTTACTTTCTTAGCTCAAACAAAACTTTAAATGGAAAAAAGTAATGCGTGTGGCAAATAATGAAGATTAAAAGCAACTCTGTTATATGCAACTTTTCAATATTAAACAGGAATTATACCTCTTGATCCTATTCACACAAATTATTATGAGACTGTAGCATGAAGAACATTAGTAACACGATAGTTGACAAACAGCTGCAAGAACAATGTGTTATTTAGCGTCACGTTTACCTTTCTCTTATTAGGTGCTTATAGCTTTCCGGCTCACGTCGTCAAAGTTTTTGACAAAGTAAGCTCTTCCCTCAACTTTTCCCACTGCATTTATCTGTGCAAAATACAGCTCGAGGTTGCTGTCAGGATGATTCAAGGCAGCGTAAAATAAAGCTTTAAATACAACTTTTTCCTGTTCCGTGTTGAGTTAGCTCATATGAGTTATAAAAATGTGCTAGTTTACAAAATGTTGCCACAGTTTGTTGACCAGCAACTTCTCAACACTCAGCTTCCCCCGGTCTGTTTTGTGTTATGTGTGGTTAGGTGTAATGATGGACGTCATGTGTTCCAAATGAATTGCCACATACAGCAAAAAAAAAAAAAAAAAAAAAAAAAAAAAAATGCGGGTACGTGTGAGAGACTGTATTAGTGAAACCAAAACACAAGGTTTTTTATCAATAGCAGTGGACTTTGCCCGAGAGACAGCGTAGTGTACAGGATGCGTTTCTCACCGTAATATCAACAAGCACAGTAATATCGTATTATTTTTTTTCGCATATGTTCATTTCCGCTTATAAACATCCCTTTTATCTAGCCTCTATTTGTGGTTTAGCACCTCGGAACTAAAATAAGGCGGTAAATGTATCAATGTGTCAACTACCGCAGTATGAGATGTAGATAGCACACTTAGTGAAATCAAACAATGTACACGCAAGAGTCCTTCAGAAAGCAACGATCGCTTGACTTCATTATATCCAGAAAGAAATATGTTATGCTAATACTTCATTTTTATCCAAAACCACCTCCGTTATTCAAGTGCTTGTCATCATGAGGTTTATAATTTCCGCATATATTTGTGTGCCACAAGGTCATTAAACCAAGATGTATAGACACAATTTGACCAAGAAGAGCCAATAAATGTTTGGGTAAGAGATCTCATTTGACAGTAAATGACTTCAAATCGTCTGTTACGAGTGATGTACCTCCGAATCTAGTTTGAGTAGGCACATCCTTTCGTCCAATGATAAGTATTTCACAACCCTTTCTCATAGTTCTTTCGTTCATTATTGTATCACAGTCACCTCCTATCGTTGACGTTAAATTTCAAACAGTCAGAAAGCAAATGCCACACTTACATTAGACACAAAATTCATTTTGAGCAATCACAGAATGCACAATAACAACCTCTGAACTTCAGTGGAAACCCACCACCGATCTGTGCAGTGCGATTAGGCAAACGGTCGTTTTGTTATCGATTACCTTAACAGATTTTTAGTGCATGCATGAAAGAATAATTCATCTAAGAGGTAAGGCCTAGTACTCGCTTGTATACAATTCCCCACAAATAAGTAAACCAAACAGACTGTCAAAGCAGGTTTAAATATGTGTATGAACGTTTTTCTGTGAGCATAATACTGATTTTGGAAATTGGTTTTGTATTTTGTCCCAAATGTAAAACAACAGCGACAGTAATTAAAGACACACAGATCTGGACATGTTTTCGTTCAGATGATTTCGGCGTCAAAAGTGCCTCGCTTTTCAGTATTGTTCATTTAATTGGTTGGGTTAAAATCAGGAAACCATGCAATATTTTTCAACAATATTGACTGTGTAGAACATTGGTACTTGTTGAGGCCATATAGTAACAATGAGAGACATCTTCGCAGACACTTATTTCACTTAACTGAAATTTAGTGAAAATCTCTCAAAATTAGTTTTGCGTCCAAATATTGTTTTGAAACCTTAGCTTCAGTTACATACTATGGATTCTACTACCAGACTCTCTTAAAGCTTCAGAACGCTGCCGTTAAATTTTCTTAAGCGCGTAACTTAATTGCTTAGATTTAATACTTACAGTTTTGCGCATTGTAAGTTTCCCATATGATGTAGTTTGTAACCTATCTTGTTCAGACTTTAAGTAGAAGCTAATTCAGAATAAACTTATAAACCGGTATAAGCATTTGCTGCACTATCAAATTGTTCAAAATACATATGATTTAATTAATCGGGCAACTGTGGATACATTATTACAAAAGCTGCATTCAGAAGGCTGTGTGTGTGTGTTTATGTGTATGTGTGTGTGTGTGTGTGTGTGTGTGTGTGTGTGTGTGTGTGTGTGTGTGTGTGTGTGTGTGTGTGTGTGTGTGTGTGTGTGTGTGTGTGTGTGTGTGTGTGTGTGTGTGTGTGTGTGTGTGTGTGTGTGTGTGTGTGTGTGTGTGTGTGTGTGTGTGTGTGTGTGTGTGTGTGTGTGTGTGTGTGTGTGTGTGTGTGTGTGTGTGTGTGTGTGTGTGTGTGTGTGTGTGTGTGTGTGTGTGTGTGTGTGTGTGTGTGTGTGTGTGTGTGTGTGTGTGTGTGTGTGTGTGTGTGTGTGTGTGTGTGTGTGTGTGTGTGTGTGTGTGTGTGTGTGTGTGTGTGTGTGTGTGTGTGTGTGTGTGTGTGTGTGTGTGTGTGTGTGTGTGTGTGTGTGTGTGTGTGTGTGTGTGTGTGTGTGTGTGTGTGTGTGTGTGTGTGTGTGTGTGTGTGTGTGTGTGTGTGTGTGTGTGTGTGTGTGTGTGTGTGTGTGTGTGTGTGTGTGTGTGTGTGTGTGTGTGTGTGTGTGTGTGTGTGTGTGTGTGTGTGTGTGTGTGTGTGTGTGTGTGTGTGTGTGTGTGTGTGTGTGTGTGTGTGTGTGTGTGTGTGTGTGTGTGTGTGTGTGTGTGTGTGTGTGTGTGTGTGTGTGTGTGTGTGTGTGTGTGTGTGTGTGTGTGTGTGTGTGTGTGTGTGTGTGTGTGTGTGTGTGTGTGTGTGTGTGTGTGTGTGTGTGTGTGTGTGTGTGTGTGTGTGTGTGTGTGTGTGTGTGTGTGTGTGTGTGTGTGTGTGTGTGTGTGTGTGTGTGTGTGTGTGTGTGTGTGTGTGTGTGTGTGTGTGTGTGTGTGTGTGTGTGTGTGTGTGTGTGTGTGTGTGTGTGTGTGTGTGTGTGTGTGTGTGTGTGTGTGTGTGTGTGTGTGTGTGTGTGTGTGTGTGTGTGTGTGTGTGTGTGTGTGTGTGTGTGTGTGTGTGTGTGTGTGTGTGTGTGTGTGTGTGTGTGTGTGTGTGTGTGTGTGTGTGTGTGTGTGTGTGTGTGTGTGTGTGTGTGTGTGTGTGTGTGTGTGTGTGTGTGTGTGTGTGTGTGTGTGTGTGTGTGTGTGTGTGTGTGTGTGTGTGTGTGTGTGTGTGTGTGTGTGTGT
This sequence comes from Mantis religiosa, assembly GCA_030765055.1. Classification (NCBI taxonomy): domain Eukaryota; kingdom Metazoa; phylum Arthropoda; class Insecta; order Mantodea; family Mantidae; genus Mantis; species Mantis religiosa. The sequence goes on from CM060950.1 coordinate 101,323,004, forward strand.
GTGTGTGTGTGTGTGTGTGTGTGTGTGTGTGTGTGTGTGTGTGTGTGTGTGTGTGTGTGTGTGTGTGTGTGTGTGTGTGTGTGTGTGTGTGTGTGTGATTTTGCTAAAAACTCTTTCTGATATTTGACTGGCATTTAAAGGACTAATATTTTTGGTAAATCTGAATGTTACAAATGTGAAAACATTAAAAAAAGAACATTTAGATTAAAACAGCAAGGTTTGGAAATGACGTTCTTGTGTAGCCTAAAGCTAGTATGAGAGCTTCACCACTGTAAGCATATCGCTGAAATAGATAGTTTTCAAATTCAAGATGTATGTATAAGGTTAGTGGAAAGATAACTGCTAGCCAAAAATATTATGCTTTTTTTGTAATTTACGTCCTCCAACGTTAAGTCATATCGGACGATGAATAGAATGGGTGAAATGATGCTCAAATGAGTCCGGGGTCCATGGAGCGTAGAGTTACCCGACATTTGGACTCTTTACAGGATAAGGGAAAGCCCCGGAAAAACCTTATCCAGGAAACTCAACCTGACCGAGATTCGAACTCGGGACCTCTTGAACGTGAGGCAGACATGCTACCATCTACGCTACCAAGGCGGGCAATCTCATGCTACCGTCATGCTTTATGGGTATTGATCATTCTAAATTTGGCCTCAGTTTTAAGAAGTTGACAAGCAAACTTTTGAACTATTACTTCTAAGTCCCTTGGTTTTCTGACGAAATTTATAAATTCAGCACCATTAGTTTCAAGACCATCAAAATGTTTTGAGATCGAATTAGAAATATGTACGGCTCCGTATTCTTTTACTTCTCTGACTTTAAACATAAATATATGTGAACACTGCTGTTAGAGTTATTTCACATACAACCCTGTTTGCAACTATAGGATACACACTTTTAACGCTCGTCCAATTATAGTGAGTCTCCACAAACTTTTCACAAACATTCAGAGTATTTGAAAGCAGTTTTGTGTTTGTTTTCAGAAATTCGCACTAAGGTGTTGACTAGTCTAAGGAGGTGAAATGTATTTAGTTGACGAAGGAAACTATTTCTGATCTACAATAGAGTCATTACAACATGTTCCAGATTACGTAAGAGAATATGTATATTTTGATCTCTCAGATACATGTAGTGCATGCTCTAAGGCCGATTGCCCATGTCTTGTACATTCACATATCCATCTTCACAATTATTGCTCATTCACACTCCTCATTATTTAAAACAGCCAAGTTTATAGGCAGTGCATTTTTTCCCAGGCTGGGAGGAAACCCCCAAAGTTTCTAAGAAGATTTAAAAGAAACAGTGCTTTTCAACTACGTGGTTTTGTTTCCAATTGACTTTAGCAAATTATGAGACATTCTCAATATTCTCAAATGTTATCACTTTTATGATTCTGTACACTTAGACTCATGTATGTCCTTGAAAACGAATGATTTACTTTGTGTCCTCAAGAAATGAGACGCGATGTTAATTGTATTGTCTACAGTCTGTTACATTCGGATTTTTGTTTTAAGTGTTTCTTCGCATAAAGTCATTATTGAGCAGCCTCTTACTGAAAACCAACTTCAAATTACAAGAAGATACTCTGTGAACGAAAATCCCACTTAATGTCAAAGGCGTTACATTTGTTAAATGAAGAGTACATGGGTACTGCAGGTCTAAACATGTAGCAGTATTGCTTGAAGAAGTGCAATATTAGTATAGCACTATGACAAAAGAGTCACAGGTCATTTGTTCCGTATTAAATGACCTCAATTTTTATCCCGAGAGAGTAGAACTTTAAAGGTTACTAAAGGACGACAAAAGCCGTAAAGCAGTATGAAAATAGAAGCGATACATTCATATAATCCCTGTTTGAAAGAACACTAAAAGCCATAAAAGCAGCATGAAAATAGAAACTCAAAGCGTTCAGTTTATAAACGTAATTATTTTGATCAGCTGAACTAATTTAACCTTTTTCTGACTTTCGATGTCTGTAGGGTAATTTTACCTCCGGCTTTTATTTAAAGGTATACAGACTGTAAGACCATGCTCTGTAAATAAAATACGAGCTCGTTAACGGTATTCATATCTATTTATAACAGCGTATTAAACATTTCTTCATTATTATTCTATCCTCGATATATACCTTCACTTACTGATAATGACAAAAATTAAGCCATATCATATTAGTACTCCCACATGAATTGGAGAATAGGTATTGTCTATGAATGCATCACAGTTATATCTTACACTAACATTCTGAAGTTAACTAGTGAATGAATCGAGAAGGGACACCACCACAAAATTTGGGAGTGACCAATCTTGCATTATTAGAGTTAACCGAACATGTTATATGGTGGCATATGGGAATCTTTTGAATCGCGTGCCTTAGAACGTTGCTGATTCTACGAAATAGCGCAGATATTCAAAGAAGCAGGGATACATATCGGTCATTAGTTAAACGTACGTCTCGGTTCTGGTTGTCGCAATCGCTAAGTCGTTTGGCCTTGTTATAACGCAGAGTTTGCAGGTTCGAGCCCCATTTCACGCATGTGTTTTGTGTATACGTGTATCTACGTTGGCCTAACAGTGGGAATTAAACATAAGCAGTATATAAAATAGACGAATAAGTTTGTTTATACATAAAACTAAAGTTACTTTTTAAAAGAATAATAAAGCCATCTTTCCTGGTTTTTTTTTAGAGAATATAATGATTTCTCATTTACAGATGAAAAATAATCATACGTTTTCAGAAGACCGAAGCTAACACGTGGTTACTGAAGTTTCAATTTCCTTTAAACACGTATTATTGGCTTTGAATACTAACAGTTATCTGAGGTAGAAAGGTTAGTACATCAGGGATACAGTTTATGTATGTAGAGATTACGAAACATTCCACAAGAATGATTAATTCACTTCACTTTAATATCATATATTATTCCCACATTACAGCAAGTTAAGAAGTAGTACCTCAGTGTTGCTATAAATGTGTATCTTCAGCAACCCCCTCCCTCTCTCTCTCTCTCTCTCTCTCTCTCTCTCTCTCTCTCTCTCTCTCTCTCTCTCTCAAGATTCGCATGGATGATGGTAAAGCTAACAGACGTGGAAGTTCAGTATTTCTAGTTCTTGCTCTGTAGCTTAAGCCCAAGCCTTCGTCAAGAAATATTTCATTTTGATAAAGCCACTTATTTAGCGTAAACGGGTCTTGAAGCGAAAACTGCCAAAGCGTATTTGCTAGTTCTCTGTACAGTTTTATTAAATTCAGCATTCTCATATGTACGTATGGTGATGCGACAGGTATGGCTAAAGATATTGGGTAGGAAGGCGCCGACCAATGGGACAGTTGGAGGGATAAATAGAGATATGCAGGAGGTGCGTTCTGGCCCAACATAAACACCAGAAGCGGAATTTACAAATAACTGGCTTAATTTGGATGGCTCTGTCTCCCGGCGAACATGCTAGAACTCTCCAGAAATCCTCAGCAGTTATATAAGCGAGGATAATCGCGAGTGAGGGAGTTAGTGAGTGAGCCGGCGAGTGTTTTTCTGGTGGGAAAGTGCGTTTTTCGAGTGAAGTAGTGACATCAGTTGCACATACAGTGGGTGCTGCTACTGTGCCAGATTACAGACACTTGTATTCGAATTCAGCGGGTGGAACGCACTAAAAATAGTCTAATTCACACACGTTTCATTGTGTCGCTTGGTGATGAAGAAAAGTAGCGTAGGAGAGAACATTGAACTATATCATATAGCTGAAGTGTTCGTGGGAATTAAATTAAGTGAATATATATAGTTATTGAAAGTCAGTATAATCTGTAAATGTCCATAGTAATTATATATTAAACGTATCTTTAAGTATATACTTCATTTGATAATCTGTACTTTAAATGTTATCCCATTTCAAAGAAGTTCATAACTCCTATTGCCTTTTGGGGTAAAGGGACGTTTGGAGAAGTTTTGCTTTAAGATTGCTAATATTATTTAGTATGGTATATTCTTTGTCTCAAGCTATGTGGTTTTAATCTGTGAAAGTATATAAAAAGTCATTTTCTCCAGTGCACACATTTTTCTTTGCACAAGATTTTCTTGTGTATAAATGACCAACCTCTAAGGAAATATTGAAAATACCTAAAATATAGCATTATAAAAAAAAAGTTTATGCTCCCTGTGATAGACTTTGAGGTTAATAAGGTATTTCGCTATTTTGTAAAAATAGTTTCTGGTAATCTCTGAGGAGAGATTACGTATTGAAAATAGTTATATTTTCGTTAATAAGGAACACATTATAGAAAAGCAGATAAGTATGATTAAAAGGCATTCATAGGCCTTGTGTAAAAGGTTCAAAAGCATAGATATCTCAAAGACCGCGCCGTGGCTGAGTGGTTAGATCACTTGGCTCTCACCAAGACGGCCCGGGTTTGATCCCAGGCGACCGCAAACTGAGATTTGTGGTGGACACCATGGCGCTGGGGCGGATGTTCTCCGGGATTCCTGTTTTCCCGCCATCTTATTCCACCGGTGCTCTATCTTCATCTCATGTATCATCAATGTCACTGCTTGCGATGTCGTATGTAGTAAAAGTGGGCGTTAGACACTACGCATTTCATTTTTACATCTCAAATAGTGTATTATATAGTGGCTTATTAATTTAGCTGTTTATAATAATTCATTGGATATACCCACATTACCGTAACGTGTATCTCCCGCTAAAGAACATGATGATGATGATGATGATGATGATGATGATGATGATGATGATGATGATGATGATGATGATGATGATGATGATGATGATGATGATGATGATGATGATGATGATGATGATGATGATCACCATCATCACCATCACAATAATCGTCGTCATCGTTATATACACTGTGTAACTTTAGCAACAATATAAGACAATAAAGTGTTCAAATATATAGTTAGCTTTATCCAATGTACACAATACACATTTTTCTGCTGATTCCTTCAGGAAAGGACGAAATCTGCCAAGGGTAGAACATATGAACCCTGTAATCTACAATACAGCCTCTATCTCTTACACACATGTTGTAATCCGGTGAGCTATTTCTTCATGACAGAACGAAACCTGCAAAGAGCTAATTTAATTTGAAGCACATGACATAATCGAATTAACTTAAATGCACACGAATATATTCTGCTTCATCACTGACGTTATGGTCCTTTGAATTATTAGCGTCTGCTCCAAACACAAATATAGGTGAGATTGGCTCGTGTAATGAGTAATTGACCTATTGATCTAGAGCTCGTGGGTTCCATTCCGGCTGATACAAATGGTCTTTAAATTGGAATGGAAAAGAACACATACAGGAGGAAATTTCAGTATATCGGTGGCGGTAATTATGATCCTGGTAACTTACAACGTCATTATCAAACAAAATTTTTTTAGTAAACAAAACAAATGGTTGGATTTTGTTTTACAGAGAGCCGAATTTTATAAGAATAAGCATACGTCAAAAGCAAGAAAGTAATTTACTTGCACACTCTTCAGCCAATACTTATTATACTGTTGTAGCCAAATGACCCTAAAAAATGCATGATGTCTATGTTAAAACCTTTTGTTAATGGAGACGATCAGAAACAAGGTATTTCCGTCTGCCGTGCTAATGCTAAACCAAAACACTTGTTCACCTCTTCGAATACAACTATCAACTTCGGGTACAGGTGCCAGGTCTCCTCTCCATTAACTATCCTATTCCATCCCATCCCACCCATCCCATCCCATCCCATCCCATCGCATCCGATCCCATCCCGTTCTATCTCATCACATCCCATCCCATCCGATCCCATCCCATCCTGTCCCACCCCATTCTATCCTAACCTATCCTACAGTGATAAAAAGTTAACCTACTATGTTACCAAATTTCACTCTTTGTTGTTCTTTACTAATTACTGTGCAATTCATTTATCAACCACAGTAACGAAGAATTTTGCCCATTCGATGAAAGACAGGACTTATGTATGGCTGGCGGACATTTGACTCTCCTCTTCTGGACACTTTGTAGATTCCATATTTCCATCTATAGCTCGGCTACTGCTACAGGTGAGCTTTCAACTTAACACCAAGTATTCTGTGGGGCGGTGGATATGTGGAGATAATATTTTGTGTGACATATTGCTGTTTTCCACCGCGGCTGCCTGTTCACTTCTCACTACAACCACAGCTCTCGGCTTGCTTTATATTCACGAGTTTACAACCTGTGGGCACATTGTGTGGATTTACAACGGCGCGTATGCGACGGCGTGCATGCTGTCTTTACAAAGATGATGCAGCGTTGAAGTTCCCCAAGTAAATCGTAGCACTTTTAACCAAATTTTGATGACTTATTCTCATTTTTGACAAGACCACTTTATCCGATCATTCAAATTGAAACCGTTATTTTTATTGTATATCCATATTTTCCTATAAATGAATTATTTCTTCACTGTTCTTCATTTATACACATATTTTAGTCTACTATACTAAATGGTTTACCAGTGGTTTTTTTTACAAAATGTTTTATATTAAGTTTTATAAAAATAGTTTGGAAGTGCTTTAATTCCCTTTGAAGGTCACCGTGATTTGAATCCCAGACACTTGTACACTTAAACGGTTTTAAATTTACAACTTAGTTACCCTATGTACAGAAGACTCTGAAATTCCCACTTGTGCTAATTTTGGGTTGGATTTGGTTGGTGAACATTCAGAACCTTCGTCTATATCGTTTAAAAGTTTCTCTGTTAACAATGTACTTTCATGCTTTCGTTTTTGTTTGACACAGAACCAGTTTTTTCGAATTTCTTTATAATCTCGTGAGCTGTAAATCTGGTAGGAGGCACTTCACCAGGGAACTTTTGAATAGGTTCTGTGCGATCACGGCGTGGTGGTTCGTACTTATAATAACCTTTACCCGCGATAATGAGTTGCTCCAGAGTTAAGCGTCTTTTGTGTTGATGAGCGGTTCAGTACTGTCGAGTTGAGCATACACCGCTAGCCCCTGCGCACAATGTCAGCCGGTAGTGCGGGAATGCAGCAAGGTCGCGGTAGAGGTGAAACGCCGGGTGCTCGGTTGCGTTTTAAATGAAGAAACCTGTATATACCGCATAACCAGTTATTTCAAAGCACATCTTAGCAATACACTTTATATTATATTCGGATATTCTAGCGATGTAGTATATCAGAAGTATTTAAATTATCTACAAGACATTATGTATATTTATTTGTACTCCGGGATATTTGTTTTCAACATAACTGGCATTCTATTTATGTTGATGAAACATCAAAAGGGAAGCAAAAAAAAAAAAAAAAAAGACAAATACACCTCATTTATTATTGCTTGTAGAAACCAGTAACAGGTTCACTTAAACAACAATATGAATGTGATCAATAATTAACGCTCTCATGTTCTCCGACTTAGTTCAACAGTAACTGAGGTTTGAGAGAATTTCCTATGCTGCTTATTGTGTCAGTTACCGAAATTAAATATTACGATTAAATATAATAATATATTTATTAATATATAAATTAAATATCGTAATAATAACAAAAGTATAAAATAAGTATCCATACTATTATAATCCCTAATCATTAGTTTATTCTAATGGTCTGTCGTCTTACGTTACTTTCTCTGTGAACCGATCTGTAATCCAGACTTCAGTGACTGGTGTAGGTGTAACTTAGTAACGGTGTTTACAGAAGCTTTTTGGGAAACTATTGTTACTTTTTGGCTGTTAAATTTCAACCGGTTGACTGCTTTAAATCTATCCACTGAGATTTGGATGCCTTTGCCTGTATCTTGATAGTGTTCTTCAGTGCCTACTTATTCCTCATAATGACAGGGAAAGTTCTGTTATATTTAGAGGATCTATATATATCGTCTCGGAAGATGTTGGAATCGGTTTTCAGGTACTATTGTTATCATTTTCAAGTTAGTTTTCTTTCATGTTTTAATAGAAGGTAAGGATTTAGGTTTATTTAAAGACGCATTTTAGTTAATTACGGTAAATAAAAGTAATATGATATAAAAGAATGAATGGTGCAGACACTGATGCCATATAATCTAATGAGGTTGTTGGAACCTTAATTAATTTATTTGGCATTGAGATGTTCTACCCACACAGCTAGGTAGAGATTGTATTTATCTAACTCGTATTACAGATTAGAAAACCATACGCACAGGTTGTAGTGTCTACCTAGAATTAATTACAGGCCTCGAAGGTCGACTTTATAGTCCAATACAGCGGCTCAAACAATTCATTATATTGCCACTGATATCCATTAAAGTGTTGAATATTAATTTCGCTACTAGAAACAGAAAATTAACGCACGTTTGTGGTTCAGAACAAGAGTATTAACAATTAGGCATCCATTTGATACTGAAAATATTAGCAGTTACGATCGCTAGTTCGGTAAATAAATGCTAAGGAGACAAATAAATATTTAGCTGTTCTTCGTGTGCAAAAAATGTACAATATAATAGGCCGTTTAGGTAGGCAATGTAAAATTTTATCAGAGTACGTTATGCATTATTAATGCAATTTAGAGGTTCAGTTGCAAATAGGTATTTAGTCCAGGATAGCCAGATAATTAAGGTTACAATGAAACCCAGTCAACAAGTATACAACTATCTCGAGGCGTGCTTGGAGTTCAATGTGTTCAGCTATTGAAGACATTAACATGCACCTATACATGATGCTGAAAATTAAACTAAAATGAAATTCAGAATACAGCAAATGAAAATAGTACTTTAAATGTGAATAACAACAGTTTAAAACTGATTCAAAAAAGTAGGAACCTGGCGGGGAGTGATTTAAGTGAGACTTAATAAAAGTGTGTATAGTTCTCAAATGTTACTCTTTTCCTTAAGTACTTCAGTCTTAGAGAAATGTATATTATATTCGGTTATCGGCATCTCCAGCCCTTAAAGTCCGCGCTCGAGTTACATACTATTAATGCTAATTAGAGTTTAGCATTTTTTGGTTTATCCAAATACACACGTTGCGTTATTATTATGAGAAAAGCTATTTTGGACTCTAATTTTGAACACCCAAAACGCTAGCACACACCTTTCAATAGTTAACATTTATAGTAATAATACAGTAGCTCATTTCAAATATTCATCATGAGCATCCATTATATTTATCAGTCAACTAAACTTGTGTATATTGTTACATGAGGGTTTGCGGGTTGTTGATAGGAATTACGAGAGGTACAAAGGTACAGGATTGGAGACCATATGTTACATTACAAAACTACGAGGCTTTGTAGGGGTTTAAAAGGTAAGGGTTTTTACCCTTTAACCTCATGTAACTGGGAGCGTAGCTATGGGTAAGGTAGAGCAGAAGAAACATCTAATTCAAAATGAACTTATCAACTGTATTCCAAAAATGCAAGCGTTTCTACAGGGCACTCCCTGGATCTGGATGACATCAAGGGCACTTTTAGTAACATTTAAATACACATAGTGCAACTATACCTTTAGGGATGCGTTGTTTGTGTGGCTGAACCTTGTGCAACTGGCAAGAGATGTATGGAGCGGTGCACCCTGCTGGCGATCTTAGTAGCAGATTTTAAAAATTAAACTCTTGTTAATATTTGTAGAGCCATCCAACATAGGGACCATCAGAAAGTTCCCTCTCAAATCTCTCTGTCAAGTCCCGCGGGTGCTAGCTCAACCAAGCTTAAATAGGGGTCCTACCCAAAAGCCAACTCAGTAATTCCCACGCTAACTGTTAATTTCCTTCCAACTATTGCATCATATTGTTTACCTCATTCAGAACATGTTTAGACCTGTTACTAGCCACCTAAGCATCATTTCCCTTGATCAGCAGGATGTGTGATTCATTGCTTACAACATGGAGAGCATGTTGAGACCTGTTATAAACCACCTGTGCATTATTTCCCTTTACCAGCAGCATGTGTGATTCACCAGTCCAAAGCATGTGTTTTCCCAGTCAGCAGAATTTAAGCTTAATCATCAACAAACAGCTTTGCCCAAATTCAAGGCACAGGAAATAAATGTTACATAACAATGATTATAGTAATTTCCAGATCTTGCTCAGCCTATACACGCAACAATAGCCTCACACACGCCCATGCGCTCCACTGGAGTAGCTGGTAGCAGATGCTTTGGATAATGAGGTTGAAGACGGCGTATAAAGGGGCCACACACCTTATTGACATCACCCTTTCTCGACTACTACTTGAGAAAAGTATTACTCTCACTAGGACTCATTTCTATAGCACTTTTCTAAGCCAAAATGAGCTATGTTGAGTTGTTAAACCCTAGAAAGCTGACTGGTTACAAAAATACCTGTAAATTACGCTCCGGTTGTGCTTAATTATGTATGTCAGGTTAAGAAGTAAGCAGTCCACATGAATGATCAAAATAGACGTACATATACTTAGCTTTAGGTGAGTCAAAGCATGTTATCCAAATGATAGCAGAGCTCAGGCTGTCGCTTGTGGAGCGGGGCAATTGCAAGTAATGCTTGATTAAATTATTCCATACAGTTAGTGTAGGGCTTTGTTTTCATTAGAATGAGAAACTGATGTGTAGGGAAATATGCATGTGATACTATTCTATAAAACTATGATTAGAGAAAGCGTCTGATGTGATATATGCGCACGATTTTGTCTAGCCATGATAAATGCAATATCATATTTGTTTTAATGTTTAGTATACATGTTAAAGATTATTTTCCTTCACGTTACTTATTCACAGTGAAATGAGTATTTTCAAACATAAATTAGTTTAAAGTGACCAATAATCTTAGTCAGGTAACATGCTATACTACGAAGGGGGAAGCTGCGCCGTGGCTGAGTGGTTAGAGCTCGTTTAGGCGGCCGTGATTCCAGGTGACCCCAAAGTGAGACATATTTTGGACAACAGGACGCCGGGGGAGGGGGGCTTTCTCCGAGATCGACATCTCATCCCACCGGTGCTCCATCTTTATCTCATGTATCATCAGTGTCACCGCCTGCGGTGCCGTGTGTAGTAAAATCGGGCGTTAAACACTAGACACATTTCATGAAGTTGGAAACCTAGTGTATTGTAATCTATAGAAGATCTGCTTCAGCTAACACCCCCCTAGCGGAAGGTATGACGCTAAGGAGCTATAGAACACTAAAGCTTACAGAAAAACAGGTCTCAAAAATGGGCGCAAGTCTTTACATTTACAAACTTGAAAATGTCTGAATGATGGAGGTGCATTGTTAGGGCAATGGACGTCGTTAACCAAGCAGCCCTCTAGTGCTCTGTGGAGTACTAGTTTCATTGATCTAGCATCCATCCATTTTTTTCGTCACCGCCATACGCAACGAAATTTAGAATTACGATTGAAATGGAAGGTAAAGGAATGAACTGTAAATTATTGAAATAAAATACGTAGATGAGAAACTACTCAAGCATTCTCCTATTGACCCGGCATAACCATGAAAGCCCAAGGCTAAGGTACACGGTCGATGAGAATTACACCCAGGACCATCCGAATGAGAGACTTGCATGTTGTAGCGGAGCCAACTTGCTCTTTAGTTGATTATCTGCTTACGACACAGTCATAGCAATGATGTTTCGTCACGGCTCGCAAAATGTAATATAAACTTTTAGATATACTCCTCTGATTACGCACTTACGCTTTTAGAAAGTGTAAGCATGCAATGTATGAAACTTCGAAAACGGTTAATCTAAAATAGGCCCTAAAGTTACAAATGTAGACACTTAAACACTGAATATACAATTTTGGAGCATAAAAGTAGAGCTTAACTAACTAATTAATATGTTTTATCAATATTTTCATTGTGTAAAATCACAGTGAATTTAAAATAAAATTAATAAGTATTAAAAATTATGAGTGACGAAAGCACTAAATTAATAAACTATTCTAACTAAAAGTATTTAATTCTTAAATTATGTATGTATAATGACTACTAACGCATAACAAGAAATATTCTCTGTTAAATCTTACTGAATACACCACAGTGGAAATACTTCTTGGAAGGTAGACAAACCGAGGAGCAAAACAGTGAGATGTTTAAACCTCGTGTCTCCTCTTTATTAGTACCGTTGTTTGAAAGCTTTAAAATAAATTTCAATTTAGCATTTTAGGCGTTAATATGCACTCCAAGTTTTTATTTCTCTATAAAACATAAATACGTGTAATTAGTGTTGGAGTATTTATACACATAAAGAATAAGTATTTAGACTTCACGCCATCCCTGGGGAAAGGAACTGTGATGATAGGACCCCATCTAAAAAGTACATGTCATAACTTTTATTTCAAGTTTCATAGAATTGATAAATCCTTTGGAGAGTGAAAACGTAAATTACATAATAATGTTGAAATTATGTATCTGGGTTTTGGTTAGCTTTTTGCCCACGTCATTGACCCAAAATAAAAAGATACCCGCAAACTTTCGTGGCATTTATATTCCAATTTGGGTAAGATTCAAAGTAGCAGTTGCGTAAGAATAAAATCTAAGTTCCGCCTGTAATATTACCTGAGGTTAAAAGCACTCTTTTTGTGTAACGATACTTACTTGCTTGCTTAAATCGAAGGTAGAGCCATAAAACGTAGCTTACTCCTTAAAATCACGCAACTCACACCTGCCCCACTTCAGCTACACATGGATCCGAACCACGTGACGTGTCAAAACCTACGGACGATTATGAAAAGGTACGCTCACCTAGAATAAAACAAATCCATAACTTGTGTCATATTTAACAGAGAACACTAGTTATTATAATACAATTTTAGAATGTAACACAAGGGTATGTTATTTTACAATGCAGAACAGATGTTATATTTGTGAATTAAACAGACAACTAGAACGAGTTCTACAAAATTCTAAGGAAATCACTATTAGTGTTCTTTTAAGATCAGTTGTATCGACAAGGACAGCAGATTTTTAAATCAAAACTTCTTGAACGGGAGGTCTACGTCTGATATTAAAATTATTTACTTGTAATATCAACAATTGCATAATAATGTTATGGAAGCTGGCATATGATTACATTATATACTTTAAAGATGTTAAAACCAACATATACAGAGTGCTTTAAAAATGTGTGCATACTTGAACCATCATACGAAATTTATGTTCCGTTCTGCAAGATTCAGTTGTTTTTAATGGAAAGTTTAAAGTCTAATTTGAACCACAAATGCAATTTCTGATGCATATGTGATCACTGTTCAAACTGGTGGCCATAACTATTTTAGGTGAGGTTCTGCTCCACAAAGTAGCACTAGTGTTAAATACGGCAGATTTTGTGAGCTGGAGCCATTTAGCCGTTTTCTTGGCAGGTGGCAGTTAATTGAAATATTTTATTTTTCTGGATCAGCTAAATGTTTTCCCAGAAACTGCTTAAGATAGCTAAACAATAAGTAAGTGTGATGAAAATTATTTCACTACTGTGATTATACTTTGATATTAATAAAATGTTTACTTAATGTTTTCAATAATTTCTGATAATGATTTACTGAATGGATAACCTTCTTGAGCAAAAATCATGAAGAATACTGAATATACAGAGGCTATGAAAAAATGTAGATACAGCTTTCATTCTTTTACTTTGAGGGCTTTTAACCTCCCCTTGACATGCTGAGTTCTGAAACGACAGAATTGTTTAAAGAATAAGCCTAGTCATCTAATATACGATTGAAAATGTCTTTGAGCCGAACTGAACTAAAGACATTTATATTAGAATAGATAAATATAAACTATGTCTGAAATAACGACGTATTGTGTTTTGGAACGGTATAGTTATTCCTTACAATGTTACAATCAATTACATAAATATCCCATAATTAGATTAAATATCTCATTACATACTTTAAATTCAGTAAAAATAGTCAGCAAAACTACTAGGTGTCCTAGACAAGTTGTTTAAACTTTAGTTTCCCGCATAAATGGTGCAAAAGAAGTTGCCGTATCACAGGTTTTTCAAAGGGACAGTGCAGATGGGTAAACAAAATGTCACTATAATGGAGCTTCTCCCTGCATGTGTTTACTTCGTGGGTTTGCGGAGATAAGCGTCGCGTGGTCGCCTACTTTTAATGCAAGCCAATAATTCATGAAAACCAAAAACAGGTTCACTAGCAACAAATAACGGATATAGTTATGTTCTATGGAAAGGCGCAACGAAATACGGCTGAGACTCGAAAATTGTATTCTGAATGCCTCCCGTGCGATGTCTGCCTGTTACACACGTCATTCGACGTATACAGATGCAATTATGGACTAATGGAGCTTTCCACCTATTATTAGTTTAACGTTAATTCTTCTAGTCAGAGCATGGAAGAGCTGCTGCAGTGGATTTTCAAGAAAGTATAATAGCATTCCGATAAACTACAGTTACACCAGAAGCTTTTTGGAGACCATTTCCACATTATAAATCGATTAGCAGAAAATTGTAAAAATAATCAAAAAGCCGGATTTAGCTACAGAGGTTTTATGGAGAACCTAACATTAGTTTACTCCCGATACCAAAGTAAATAAAATAATCTTCTTATGGGGTTTCTCAGAATCTTTCTTAGCTATTGCTCGATCAGGCACAGGCTGTACGGTACTATGCTGTCATACAACGCTCTAGCGACGTAATTATGTGAGTTTGTTTGGCTTCTAAGCATAGAGGCAGCTATGTTCCCAATCCATAGAAATGGGATTAATATCGAGTAAGTATGTTTTAGAAGACGTGCTCCTTGTTTGCTGTGTCACTTGTTTCAGTACAGTACTACACTATTTGATTATTCTAAAAACTAAAATAAAATCTTAGTAATCTGTACCCCCTGTGATGGGGAGGCCGTCACGGTTTAATTTGTTGGCCAGTGAGGTAGCACTGTATTTTCCTATGGGGATATGTCAAAGCTAGGGTTTACGAAACTGAGCGAGAAAAATAAATGTGTAAGAGAAAGAGCTTGCAACGTAGGGGCTGTAATGCTTCCATACTGATATTGGAGACGCTTATATTAATGAATCCACCAAAGCGGTCATTTATTTGAATATATTTATTATGGATTAAGCAAGAATAGAGTATAGTTTGATTCTAGCGTAGCTTTAAAGGAGTACAAAATATACAAATAGCATTTTGTTCGGTTTTCAAACTGTTTAGTAGCTATATATTTGAATAACTGTAAAGTAATTATATTACTAAAGAATAGTAATCCTTTTTTTTGTCAAGCAGTGATCTCGAATTCTTGTTCATGGCCGAGTTAGTTATTGATACACATGCTCTCACACAAACACATAGGTGCATACAACCTGGACATACCGTGAAACGTCTTTAATAGTTAAATCTTTTTCGAAACCAAATGGGAATCGAGTCCGGGACCGAGTGCATCAGCCAAGTGCGCTACTGACTGAGCTAGGGAACCGATCATATCAGTGATCGTATACGTTCAAGTATAGGTCTTTCATTTCTCACAGTCTCATCTCTATCGGTATGGAGTCCCCTTTACAGCTCTGTTTAGGCAAACCTTTTGGCATCATCGCCATCCGGGATACACGAACTATGTACGAAGAGACCACCAGGATTCACGAGATTTACTGATATACCTTTATTACATGGAGATCATTATTGTGTACCTAAATTTTAGTTTTAGAAACGTTATTAGAGTATCATCAGATTTCTGTGGGTAGCATGTTTTGCATAATGAAGAAAATACCAAGAATTTACAGCAGATCCTCAAAAATCAATGAGGAATTTACTTTTAACCACGCTCTTATGATTTGACACCTACTCATTGGGGTGTTGCATTCTCTATCGCCAAAATATAGACAAATTGAGGACATATACTAATGACTCATTTCATACCATTAAGGAAACTATGCATTTAATGTCCTGTATCTGTGAATAGACTAGAGCTCTTTGCAAGACACGTACAGAGCTAGACACGGGACACTTGGTATCTGTAATAACCTCAGCTTCCCACCAGATTTGGTCCTAACTATTTAACTGTAAGTCGCACTCCGTGAATTATATTTTATTTTGCAGATTGAAAACAAATAAAATGGCGATTTTTGATTGGAAATATGTAGTTCTTAATGGTTGCATAAATTTACATATTGAGGAAGGAAACTAAGTAAAAATGAAATATAAGTTATATTAGAGGAACTAATGTTTGCGCCCCATACTAGGATTTATTTAACTGTTCCTTTAGGGAAATTAATTTAAATTAAATTTCTCATACATTCTATAAATCTGCAGTATTTAAGTTATATTTTTGAAGTTTATACCAAATTTTATTTTGTGTGATTCTTTAAATACACATTTAAATATTTTTTCCTTAAAATAGGTGTTCATACAAAAACTTTGGGTTTACAATAAACGAGTTTGAAAACTAGCTATTGCCTCGGATTTTATATGAACCACTAATGATTGCTAAAACAGTATTACTTTCCGTTCTCTCCAAAATTCCTAGTTTTTCAAATTTTAATGGTTTATTTTTACAAATTGGAATTTTATTTAAATTAAGTATAATTTACTTCATTAAATTCAATTTTCAGATGCGGTACACATTGTTTCAAACAAATCATTAAAACTCTACATAGTATGGCTGGTTTTGGGTATGGAACAATGCTGTAAAATATTTACGAGTAAAAGTTTTGAAATGTTGGCACAGTTAATGATCATCAGCCTTCCATTTTTAGTTAGAGAAAATTAGTAGTTTAAATACACCAATTTAAAACCGATATATTTAAATAAATGGCAGAATTCATTTTATGTGATTATAAAGCTGCTGAGTTTGAGTTTTCACAATTCTTCGTGAAATTTCATAGAGACACTGGTCTTAAAGTGCTGAATGCAAAGTTTCAGCAGCTCTTCATAATAGTTAACCGATATAACCAAGTTAAACCTCTTACATTTTTATCATTTAATACAATGTATATTCAGTTGTTTTGATATTTTAAGTTAACTTTAAAAGGAATTATTGAATTAAATTCAGATAAAGTACAGTGGAAAATAATACGAATCTCCGAAAGTTTCCCCATCCTACATCTTCTGTCATCTTGAATAAGTCTGAATATTTTTGAGTTAATGCGTGACAAAGCTTAGCTTGAAAGGATTTATAATGCTTATTTCGCGGACAGACAGGTTAATTGCCTAGAGCCTGAGGTTATACTGTATTGTGTGTTTGGTTTGGCCATATGCCACGGAAAGCCATTTGGTTTCTAAGCTGTCAACCTGTGTAAGGCTTTGTCACGTTACGGGAACACGTCGGCAGAAATCAAAGGCTGTCCTTAACGTGCTTCCTATGACTAAGTTGGAAACAAAGCCAGATAATGAGCCTGAAATCCAAAGCAACAGACACCCCTTCTTGTTTCACTCCCAGCGTGTCTGAGATACTGTAATTGCCGCTGTGCCGCAATTATTGATGAAATTAACACTTCCATATTTGCAATATTATTTATTTTCCTGGTGAAATCTTGCACGCGGTCTTATTGTGCAATTTTAAACTTCGAATTTTTAACACTCATAGATGAAGAATGCTTATGTGAGTAACTACATAATTAATTCTATTTATATTTATGTTAGCACTCATTTAAATGTAATGGCAGGTATATTTATTTGTTACTGATCCGTCTTAAAATCACGTTAGTTATTCCTCAAAGATTAACAATGAAAATGATTTTATAAAGCATATGGTGGTCACAAAATCAATAATCTTTTTCATTTTCAAGTAATGGATGATTTTCAATGCTTTCGTAGTTTCATTAGAGAAAGTGCGATTCACAAATGATCACTAATACCTATTATATAAAAAGACGTGCTTCAGGCCTCTGTAGATTTCATTCCTTGCTTTACGTCGTTAAGTTCTTGTTGCCAACAAGAAGCCCTTACAGGGATTACAGGCCCTTACAGGCCCTTACAGTTCTGTTATGCCTAACATTGGGTTGTAATTTTGAATATCTCCTACTATCTACCATGCTAAACAACCAGTCTCTTGGGATTATAAGCTTGCGAGCCTCTGAATACACAGGAAGTAAAGGAATGCTTTGAATATTTGAAAATTTAAGGAAACTGACAGCCACATCACTACCAATTGGCCTCGATTTGTACCCCATACGTAGCTTCTACCACTCTCCCTCTTGGAGGTTGAACTCGGTAATATGTCGGAGGTAGATGTCTTAAAATTCTATCCGTGAAACCTTCTGTAATGTCTGTTACTTTAATTATTTGAAATTTTGTTAAACTTCCTAATTTCATGTGGAAACTTTGTCATAATGATTTAAAATAATTGCTTTAAGGCTTACCGAACGGGCGTTAAAGCTTGTTATATAACAAATTTAAATTAGGTTCACCAAAATTTCATTCTAAGGGGTAAAAGGGGCAAAAATTAGCATTTTAGAAAAATACATGTCCATATACACAATGTGTGTGTTCGAGTCTTTTAACTCAAGCATGGCAAAACCAGTGATGTAAAATGTGGCTTATAGTATGCCATAAGTCTGCCTAAAATAAGAATTACCTTGTCCTAATTGTTTTTATATATATATATATATATCTGGTGTTAATATTATATTACTCGTACACACAGTCACACAGACACACACATACACATACAGACATTCACTGTCGTTTATACTAGTTTCTGTCAAGCGCGGGGAATAATATTCCCTACAGAAAACTCCTCACCTTAGTCAGTAATCGAATGTTGGACCTCTTAGATAGCAGACAGGTGCTCCAATGAATGATTTAAACTGCCAGTGGTATTAGTAGCAGTTTTGTGGAAAAAATAATATAAAATGCTGTACATATTTACTTCCCGATTATGAAGCTTATACTCGTTATTGCTCACAATTGAGCGTGGTGTGTGATATTTTACTACTGCTATAGTATGGTACACATTTATAAATTAAAAGTAAATAGAAACACCTATTTGAGCATTTTAAATGGTAAATTCGCGCCTGTCTTTTTGCAGAAATTTTTGTTCAGTTTTAGAGATAAAAGAGACGAGATCAGTGTTTGTTTTGCTGTTTTCTGCTTCTCTTCCGTTCGCTTTTTTTCATCACTTCTGCACAATTAGTTCTTTCGTGGCACTTGAATACTCCTCTTAGCAAATATTCATTCTATATACAGGTCGAGGAAAGTGATTTATTAACTTTTGCAATAAAGCTTCCGTAATGGCTCGCGCTAAAATCTTATTTTTAAAAATAATGGCTGTGAATGATGAATCGGAAAGTTCCGCATTTCCTGTACACTTTTTGATGATATTCCATCTCTCTGCCCCTCGACTCTCTTTGCAGCCTACGGAATTCTCTGTCACGATCCATAACCATGATGGAGAGGGGGATAGGGAAGAGTCCCGGCCGTTAAAATGATAATTAAATTCAGCAAAGATGGGATTTAGTTGCGCGCCCGACGAAGGATTTGGAAGCTGGGTCATTTAACAAGCTGAATATTAAGCAGAGAAGAGCGCCACCAAAATTCCATTATGCAACGACGTCTTCGATATGTTTGCTTTTCTGCTTATTTCAATATTTGCCCTCAGTCTGAGGGTTTTGCTTATCATATGTTGCTCACACAGGTATGAAGTTGTTTAAGAAACGAATAAGGCTGAAGGAGAGGTTTCCCTTTGTAATCATAACTAAATTAGAGTGGATTGCTCTTTAGATCTGCGACTTTTACCTTCTCTGCTCCTAAGTAAGTGCAGTCAGCATCACTTCATATTCTTTACTCCCCTTTCTCCAGCTTATGTATATCAAGATTATTCATATCCTCTTTACCTGTACACATCGACTAATTAATTGCATTCCTCCAACTTTCCAGAATCTAACCTTTGGCATCTATTTAGTTAAAGAAATTAATATCTTAATCCAGCTCACATCCCTACACTGTTTATTGAGAAATTCGTCTGTTATACGAGCTATTTCCTGTAGTTTGTTTCTTTTCATTCTTTTGCCTTGAATCATTACTTTTTCATTAAATTAACCCCTTTCTTAAATAATGCAGTAATTTTTCTCCGTTTACATTCATTTTCGATTTTAAGCAGTGGGTATTTTTTGTAGAGATTGTTTTAGACCATTTGTGACCTACAACAAAATTGTCAGTAAAGCGTATACAAGATATTTGCACATTATTTGCTATAGGCAAGAGATTTTTTTCATAGCTTATGATTTTTAGTATGTTATCAACTAATAAATAATACATTAAATGGGTTTAACTTAAAATCTTGCTTAAACCTTTTCCTTGATACACTTCCTTAGATGTTACTGTATCATATTTTACACGGGAAGTGTTCTCATTGTGTAAATATTCGGAAATGGTTACTATTACACTTTCTTTAAAGGTTTGTATCACA
The DNA here is from genome assembly GCA_030765055.1 of Mantis religiosa. NCBI lineage: Eukaryota > Metazoa > Arthropoda > Insecta > Mantodea > Mantidae > Mantis > Mantis religiosa. The sequence continues at coordinate 101,343,292 of CM060950.1, forward strand.
GTATTTTCAGCTCTTTTCGATTAGTGAAAAACATGTGTATTTTTAATTTTCTTAGATATTTCCGCACTTAAGTTCCTATAACAGATGCATTATCTTATGTCCATCTGCATTTACAAAATATTATTTTTAATTCTGATATAATGTTATATTTTTCTGCCCATTCTTGTAGCCTATTTGCCAACACTTATAGATTTTCTGACATTGAACAATCTTGCTACACCACTAGTTAATCGGATTATTCATATCCCCTTTACTTTCACATATTGGCTAGCTGTTTGTTTTCCTCCAACTTTCCAGAGTGTAACCTTTGGCATCCATTTAGTTAAAAAAGTTAATGTCTTAGCGCAGTTCACATCCCTACACCATTCAATGAGAAGTTCGCCTGCTATACGACCTATTTCGGATAGTTTGTTTCTTTTGATCCTTTAGACCAGTGTCGTTACATTTTCCCCCTATTATGACTACATCTAAAATCTGAATTTGTTATTTTCCTATTCCTGGAATCATCCGCTCAACCTCAGAGATTTAGCATGCGAAAATTAAAGGAAATGGGCAGCTAAATGACGTAAATATGAATAATAACCCATGAGCAGTTAAACAGGAAATAAAGTAATTATTGTAGTACTACTATATTTGTAATCACTAATGGACGCCACATCAGAATATCAGTCTGAGTCAAATAATACACAGAAAATACAGGAAATGTGTTAGTCCTGTTATAAACATACTTATTTGTCCTCTCCGCCGTCACGCTAAGATATTTTGGATTGGGTTATGCTATGGAGGGGAATCGGCAGAGCGACCTGACTAGACCTTTGTGCCCATGCCCCAAGTTGGGCGTCCAGGAAGTATGAGGTGAGAGGAGACAGAGGGTGGCCGTCCCAAGTAGTCACGACAGTGCACAGGGTAGGATCCCTAAGCTAAAGAATATACATAGGTTTAGATATGCGCTTTGAGATCCTAAAGCTATAAATGCACTCCTATAAAGTATTACCACAACTCAACGGCACAGTTTTATAGCTTCGACTCCTGATATCAACATAACATTCGGAATTGTAAACACTGATGAATCGGCTTCAGTCTGAAACCCATTTAAGATGAGGTAGTTTTCAATTTTTGGTAGAGAACCTTTCCTTGAACCTAACAATCTATACAATTGACAAAAGTAATTTTACTTTCCTTACTATTCGGGTACATTAAATAAGGGATATATGGTAATCCACCCAAAAATACACTACCCAGATTTCATGAAATATGCATATTTTGAGGCTCTCTGACTGCAGAAAAGAAAGCACACCTAGAAAATGTTCGTTTATGTGTACGTTTGTATAAGTGTCTGTGATGGGTTGTGAACAGATAACTCAAGAACAAAAGGTTGGTAAAATACAAAACATAGTATTTAAATTCAGCATCTTTCTGAATGCGACACGAAGGCATTCAAGAAAATCCCGAACCTCTGACTAACGCTTGCATGGAATTTCTTCTGAAGATCTTCATTTTGTCAGAAATACCTTCAACGATTCTAATTAAAATACCATTTGAAACCTTTTTATGCGAAATGAAATGTGTATGTTGAATTTTCTGGGAATGTTTTCAGAAAATCTCTTCGTCGTAAATAGCTTTTCCATAAGTGGTAAATTGTAGGAGTTACACGAAATATTAATAACGTAGTATTACTAGCAAAAATGTCTGTCTGGTTAAAACACACAACTCATGTAAAGTCCTTTTTTGTGGGGGAAACCATTTCCGAGATGTTTCATGTCACCTGCTTCCATTTTCCAACACGTATACCTTTTTCAAGTGAATGAAATGAACGAATGAAAGGCATGTAAATTTATTGAGGGCAAAGACCTCCGGAGGCGCAGGAAGTAGCTGTTGAGAAGCTCATTAGGGTTGCAACTCCTAAGGGCATTGTGCAGTTGCTGCGCTCCAGTATAGCATCTGGGTAGCTACTTCCTCCAGTACCTTCAATGTAGCTCTGTCCTTAGGAAGTCCTTATACATTTTTATGTCTTAAGCATGGATAGAAAATGTTAAATTCATCACATAGCGACCAATATATAAAATATTTGATTATTGCTTAAGTTCCTCGTCAGTATATCTACAAGGAAACATGTGGATAAAGTAATTCTACAAATGGCTTATCTTGCTCAATATGCATTTGATAGTGAAATAGGTGTTTGATAAAGTAGTTTATATAAGAGAAGAGAAAGTCATGTGCGTCTAACGCATCAACCATTTGTTGTTGTTGTTGTTGTTGTAGCAGTGTGCAAAAATAGCACTTTTTAAAGCAGGGCCATGTGTGTTTATGTAAACTGTACCTCCAAAGCGAAACTGCAGATAAGTACCACACTCCATAGAGGAACAAGAACGGTGTGGGGCTTTTAATCGGGCAGTTTTGGGTCTCATCAGCTGGTCAACATGACCGTGGATCTTTCATGGTTTTCCCTGACTGGAGGCGAATGTTTGGACTTTTCACTTTTTCTTATTTTCCCTTTCATTTTGTTTACCTTCTGGGTGCATTTTATATTGAATTATTTGTTATAATTCACTACTGATACATTTTTACTGAACAGCACGACTGCAAAAACAGATAGCATAGGTGTATTAGGTATATTTTAATAAGATAATTAGGAGTTGTAACAGAGAGAGAGAAGTAGAGAAATAGAAAGATATTTATGCAGTATTGTTTTTAAAATACACTAATAGAAACACATCAAAAATGCAGTTTTCAGGAGTAGTCAACATCAATATGCAGTAATATGTAAATATAACTATCATTTTACACGGAGTATTAAAGAATAAATGTATTTTAAAGGTTTAAGTTTCAGAGTCTTTCAGACTTTAATTCAAAGTAAGGTACCTAGTTTATTTGCAAGTAAACTTGTGACTGCAAACTTTATGGAAGCTAAAATGGGTTGTAATTTAATTCAGATCCATCTCAAGATGCGCCCGTTAACAAAATAAGATCATCAAAATGAGAAAACGTGGAACTTGGCAGCCATTGTGGATGGTTATGGAGTAAAGTAGTGCAAGATTTGCAGAATCAAGTTTAGGAGGAAGAAACATCTGGGAAGAAGTCAAGTTTTTCCATCAAGCTCTTCACATACATGCCGTCATGTTTTTTTCTTGACAGACGCAACTTCCAATTCGATTATGTGTATGTGTTCTTTTCTGAAAGATTGTTTGATAGCTTCAATCCGGAACATGGTGTAACGTGGAAGGGAAACTTTTCTTCCTTATCTCAGCATCTTACCGTGATGTAGTAATCCCCTGAAACCCATTGAAAATTCAGTCATATTCCTCAGCTATCACGCTCTTCCTGCTCGAAAGCTTAAAAACCAGTGTTTTGATTTATTATGTTCGTTTTTTGTGCTACTGCCATTCATTTCCTTATTTTGTAATCCTGTATTTTGTCCACTTTGCTCACCATTTCTGGCATATAGTATTTACTTTAGGTGTTTTTATTTTTGGCAAACTACGGTAACATATTAGCATGAATTTTATTAATTCATAATTAATTTCCATGTTCGTGTTCCAATGACAGATATTCAGAAATACATTTGTCTTTCCCAAATTAAAAGGGATATACAAACCTTGCCTGCCTCTGTAACGTAGGTGGTAGCTTATCTGTTTCAGGTTCAAGAGATCCAGAGTTCGAATCTTCCTCAGGGGAGTTAACTAGACACGGTTTTTCTGGGGGTTTCCCTTATGCTGAAAAATAAACATCGGTTAGCTCTAAGCACTATGGAACCTGGATTCATTTGAGAATCATTTCACAAATTTCATTCATCGTCCTACAAGACTTGCTTTGGAGGACGTTATTAAAAATAAATATATAAATAACAAATTTGCATAGGTGCAGTTTTTTGGTTAAAACTATACTAATCTGTTGTGTCACGACGTTTACACTAAGTCACCATTAACATGTGAACTACCAAAAGGAATACACACAGCACCCTTAATCCATATTTTGCTTTCGATGCCCTTTAGATAATTAATATACTTTCAGAATTATTCATAGACGTTTCTTAATGTCCGCTTCTGTTTGTGGCTTGAATAAAACCGGGATCCAACAAAAATTTTCGGTGTAATTTGGCTAAGTTTATTGGATATGGGTCTCGGTTTATATGGCGTGAATGATCATGGCGTAATATTTGGCATTTACGAACTGAAAAATTGGTGCGTGATGAACACCATTTCAGTATTGGAAAATTAAACGGTTTTGAAACTGAAACTTCTCGAGTTTTAACTTTAGCAAATGGTTGTTGATAATACTACAAAAATACATGTTACAGATTTCTTGTAGAACAATTTCATAATAATTATAGAACGATTTTCAATTTTTGTCTATCAATCATTCCATAATCTTTCTTTAATGTCACTTTGAACCAAATCAATTATAATTTAAGGGGAATATGAAATACTTTTGAGGGTTAAAAAGTAATTTTTGTTTTTTTAGTAACATGTTAATATTATGGTCTTTCTGTTTATTTTGATATGTCATTAAATGTATTTTTCCTTGATATAAGTCCTTAAGTATCATTTTAATTAAGCCACTGCAGAAGTCACTTTTTCAGGTTTTGTGAGAATGTGTACAGTTGAAAAGCCATATCTAAGGAGCTATTTGCTCTAGATGCTGTGATTTTCAATAAAAAATAAAGGCCATGCTTCATACTTGGTCAGCATCTGTTTCTATGGCACCGGTATTTTTTGTTTCAAAGCACAAGGTAAACTTATAAAAATAGTAAGAAAAATCACTACGTGTGAGCACGAGTACGCAAAATGTGTTTGTAGGAGCAACAAACCTAAATATTGGGTTGCGCGATACAATTGTCACTTCAGTTGTAGCAATGTAGACCGAATTAAGTTGTAGAGCATCTTGATAAGAACACTATATATTCAAAAAATAGGAATTCAGGCTTAGACCTCCATTAAAATAATACGGAGTTACACAGACAGGGATTATTACTAGTAGTATAACAAAAGCAGCAGATATCTGAGAAGAAGGAAGCGATTACAGCAGCTGAGACTCAAGGAAAGAGGACTACAGTTATGGAGTGTTTTAGTTTGTGTTTCCTTCAAAAAGTTACTTTTTCTATAAAAAATTTCAACTCTATTTATTGAAGAACTACATTTTTGCATAACTTTCCCGTTATTTCTGAATGTTTAAAAGCTATACGGCATACTCATGACATTGTTCATTATGTCCTATTTTTATAATAGGAATAGATCACAATGTGGCTGCTTGAAAACAAAATAGTAAAAAAGAATAGAAGAAGAACAAGTCATTGAAAATAACTGCCGTTTGCTTCAAATACGTCTTATAGTATTGATCAGTAAACTGTAATTGTATGTACCTGAATACTGTGAACAATTCAGTGAATTCGCTCTAATTGCTTTTCATAAAATGGAAATTGAAGCTAGTAAATTTAACATTACAGGGATAGCCCTTTCATACTCCCCTTTAAAGGATGTTACATGAGGCTAATGCTCGACTGAGGTTTATATGTAATTAGACTATTTATTTTGTTTTTTTCGCTTACCATAAATGAATACATTGTAGGGATTCCTGCATACATTTTAAGAGAGATTTTCATTTAGGATTCCTTTTTTGTGCAAATATTAAGGTCAAATAACCAACGTACAATGCTTTTAGAACTATTTAAAAGCTCTGCCTTGTTATCACGCATTTCTATTTACCGAGATTATGAGATTACTGCTAAAATATAAATAAAAAATAAAGAGAGAAGCAGTAATCTACTTATGTGCACGAAATCATTCTAGCCTCCAGCAATTTTCATCCTGCATTGATTAAAACGCGTTAGAACATGAAATATGCGATCCATTAGTATTTAAATAGCAAGTATGAAAAGCAAGGCAACAAATTCGATGTTACGTTGCATTTAGTTTTCGATAAATGCAACATACTTTGACACACACACACACATACACACACACACATACACACATACACACACACACACACACACACACACACACACACACACACACACCCACACCCACACACACTTCCACAAGCACGCATAGAGGTTCCTCGTAGCCCGTATGTTCATATAGGTATCTTGTTCTTTAAGTTCTTGCTGTTTCCAAGGTGCTGCTATATTTAAACCAATTATTATTGAAGCAAGATAGCACTATTATCTTATTTTCTACTTTTGTACATCGTTATGAGGCACATTAATTTATAAGTGTTAAAGCTAGGATTAACTATTACTAGACTTTACGCTGTGACGTCGTGGATAATCCATTCCAATCTCCGACAGAGTCATTATGTACAGACCAATCACGAGACCCCCTTGTACTTATGCAATCAAATACTATTAGTCTCCGGTACTTTCTCTGTATTAATAATGATTTGAGCTTAGGTAAATCCTGTGCTTTTATCGAGTAATATCCATCAGTTTTCTTGTTTGACTGAGCCTTTGCTTACAAGGCGAAGATAATCTTTATTCTATTAATTTAGTATTCATCTATTATATTATTACTGTATATGCGAAACACTCATTGACCGATGTTTTTGTAGTACAATATTTTTGTACCATGGGCGCCGGGGTAGCGCGGTGGTTTCGTTCGCGGCTCCCGTTCTAAGGGTCCCGAGTTCGATTCCCGGCTCTGGGGTTGGCGATTTTAAGTCGGCCCTATCCACGCCTTCACCTCTGTCTAGCACACGTGAAGTATCCCCTATGCCCAACGTGGTTCGGAGTCCACGGTAAAAACTGTAGGTCCTCTCACCTCACCGCCATCTTCACTATCACCCTATCATCGGAGGTAATGGACACCGCCCTCTGGGTGCCTCCACCTGAGAATTGGGTCCGGTCATCACTTGGTGGGGTGAGGTTACCCCGAAGGCCAAGGTTGCCGTGTGGGGAGTGTTAGTAACTAACTATATTTTTGTACCTAATTTTATATCACTGAACAACAAGAAACCTCACATGTCATTTGCAGACGTTTCACTTCATATATAACTATCACCTGCGACATATGATTCGTATGAGTTGAACTACAGTCTGTCAGAAGATAATCTCTATTTCACGGCCGGTAATAAACTAGTGATGGAGTTTGGTTGGCCCCACTGGGTGCTCTATCTTTCCTGTGGTTTAGGATGGGAAGGGCTGGGGTAATATGACCAGTGGCATGGTATGCCTGAATGACGAATTCGTTAGAAGCATTCAGATGAGGCCTGTTTTTTAAATTGCGTAAATAAACTACTATACTCATTTTAGGCTAAAATTTCGTAAGTCCCTCTTTTGATGTCATATTTGTTTATATTTTTATGCATGTTTTCTCATAAAGCAGGAATTCTACATTCATATAATTGCACATGTGTCTTCACAAGGCAGAGATACAAATTTCCGTGATGTACTCCGCCATTCTCTATTTATAACCAAGCAAACTCAAATCTTAAGCTTTTATTTCGACGTTAAATAAAAAGTAGATATAAAAGGATACACTATATGCCCCGTTTTGTAGCCTAGGTGGTAGCGTGTGTGTCCCACGTTCAAGAAGTCCCAGGTTAGAATCTCGCCCAGGGTGAGTTATCTAGATCAGATTTTTCCAAGAGTTTTCCCGTATGCTGAGAGATGAATATCGGGAAACTCTAATCTTTATGGACCCTGCGCTCATTTGAGCATGATTTCACCCTTTCATTCTTTGTTCGATATGTATTCACTTTGGAGGACTTTAAATGAATGAATGAATGAATGAATGAATGAATGAATGAATGAATGAATGAATGAATGAAGCACTATATTACACAATAAAACATTTTATTGTATGTACATACGTGGCTCAGAAGTGTGATAGTGTATTATAGATCTATGGAAAGGTATAGGCACTTGCCTCCAAATGTGTTAGTAATAAGCACGGTTGTCAAAAGTTTCATGTGCATGAATGGGCGTGCATACGTGTGGATAGAGAAGTGTGTATTTGTTTACACATATACATATGTATGTAGGTATTTCCTGATTGTTATTAATGTATCAATCAGTATCCCTTACTTTGGTAACATTATGTGTATTTTACATTAAAATGTAAATTTTTTTCTAATAATATATTGTTAATTAAATTTATCGTCAATTAAATTCGTCACAACCCGTGAATTTACTAAGTAATACGAACTTATGCTAAACTAATACCAAATCATTGCAATTATAAAGCTGTAAACTATATAATTACTATTTACTCTTCAATATCTTTGCATTGGAACCAAAGCGTTTTCTGTGTTCAAATGGAGCCTAGCTACGATATTTTCAAAGTTAGTTATTCTAAATAATATAGCTATAACTTAAATTGAAATAAATTTAAAATGTGTTTCATTAATATTTAATTTATCGCCGCTAAAGTTAACCTTGCAATTATGTTATAATTAATATATGCTTACAATTTAGTGGCATTACAATGGGAGCTTGTATCATTGTATTTATTATACATTCTTGATGCTCTATCTATTCTAAAAGCTTTTGGATTTAACATATTTGTTGTAACTTCTTAGCTGGTGAGAAAATAATCCTTTATCGTTAACTGATGAATTACTTCCCTTGTATCGAATTTCATTTATAAGTGTGGGTCTGTGAAAAGCTGTATTTTAATATTCGTATATGATATTATCTATAGTTATCTGCCACCTTTTACTATAAAGTTCGGGCTGATTGTTAAATTAAGTCGATGTAAATATGCCTTTGCTTTTCCATGGCCTCAGACGACGGCAGTGATTTCTAGTGCTAATGGGAGGCTGGACTTCAGTCTCTCTTTATCTGAGTGGAAGAAGAATTTAGTCACCGATCTTTTCTAGTGTCCCAACCTGTCTGTCATTCCTCAGGACTGGAATTCTTTAGTTCTGTTTGATGCTGAATTTGTGAATTTTTAGTATGTTGTTTCGTCTAATGCAGAAGCCTTTATAGCAAGTCGATCAGCCAGTTCATTTCCCACTAGATGGATATGGTTTTGGATTCAGCTTAAATGTTTGTCCAATGATGTTCGTGGATTGCCTTAATTGTTGGTGAAGTGCATTAATTGTGCTGAGAATGTTGCTTCCTAATGGGTTGCGTTTCCTGATTTCCTTCAATATAGATAATGGTAATCTTGATGTAAGCATATATAGCGGCAACTCTTCCTTCATTAGTCCATTAGCCCGCCTATGTATCGTAGGTGGTAGCGTATCAGCCTCAGTTTCAAAAGGTCCCAAGTTCGAATCTCTCACAGGGTGAGTTATCTGGATAAGTCTTTATCCAGGATCTTTCCTTATCCTGAACAGATGAATGTCGGGTATCTTTAAGTTCTGCGGACCCTGGGCTCATTTGAGCATCATCCGACATAACTTAACATTGGAAGAAGTAAATTAAATTTAAGAAAAATATTCTTTTATTAGATGTACTCTCCATTACTTGAGCTTCCTTAGCTTTCCAAAGTGCTAAACGCTCCACTTGACTATTCGAAAATACTGAGTGTAGCCTATTTTAATTGATGGATAAGTGTGTTTTATGTACGTAGGTATGTATGTGTATATATTGTAGTTGTGTACTCGTATATATCTAATAAAGGCAAGAAATCACTATTTATGTTTACAGACGTTATGGATCTGTCAAAAAGTATTTTAGTGTACACTAATTAGTGTTTCTCACTTGAACTCAGCTCGTCAACTCTTCCTGGTAAACTCCTCAGTCGCTTTGTTATAAAAGTCATGGTGCACTTTCAATTTCAAAAGTAAATCCTTTTCTGTTGGTATCAATGATACAGATGAAAGCCGATTATGACCTTAAAAGTTGCGAACGCACACTTCTCATATATCTAAGTGGAGAAAACAGTATTGCAACTGAAGAGGAAGATGCAGGGATGGTTAAAATTAACGTGCACAATGTAATAACCTCTGGAAGACTGCACTGTAGTTCACAGACAAATTCACACTTGAAAATTTCTCCCAAACCTCCAGTGAGGTGCTCTGACACAAATATTGCTTTACGTTTCAATTTAAATCTTACAGAATCAAAATATTATCCATATAGTGCAACTAATTTTTAAAACTGCCTTTTTGGGAAAATTTTAGATTATTCTAGGAATTGTGTTATTTTTAATTCAATGAATTCCAAATTGACGAAAGTATAACCTTTTTGTACGACTACAGCGTCCAGTATATCTGTGCATAGCATTTTGTATCCATCCTTCACTAATAGGATAACGAATTATTCTATTACCTTTATTCTTAGTGGATCAGATATGTCGACCATTTACCCCAAACCCATTCTTTCGGATTCGGGATAGACGTTGAGCTAAACGTTGTATTATATTCATGTTGAAAGACATATCTGCTGGTTTTCATTCTATAATGTTATAAGAAACGTCAGTGAAGGAAGATAAATTATCAAATATTTTCCGCAAGAAACTGAATTCAAATTCTGAAATATTGAAATTAAATCTGCCGGCTTCATTTATTGCTGAATTTTACAAACCACTTGAACTTCCTAAAATATTCTGTAGATAGGTGTCCTGTATTGTATAATACTCCGCATCCAACGACTAGAATAGGTCCATTGAGCTAGAGCTTTTCTAGTCAACCACTTCTTTACAACAACGTCAAATTATTTGTTTTTTTTTTTTTTTGGTCGAATAACTGAAAAAGTCTACTATTCGGTAAGCAATGTGCGCAATACACGGCATTCCTTCACAGAGGGCGCTGCTTGAGAGTGCACTAGATCAGCTAAGTCTGCGTACATAACTAGATATATATGTATTCAACATTTTCTCATGAACTGTTTCTCTGATTTTAGCCCGCAGACCGTTTATTTTTACGCCATAACCGCAGCGCTACATAAGTACGCTCAAAAAAATTTTTATATCATTGGAATTTTATTTAGCTATACTGTCTATCAAAATTTTCGCCAAAGTGTTAGCTGACCTATAAGAGCTACCATCGAAAAGACCAGCAATCTTTCGACGACTTTGTGCTTTTCAATGAACCTGAATTCAACAGACAAAAGTGTATGACGTGCCATATACGAAGTTCTGTCAGATAAAGGCGGAATAAATGTGGACCTCGAAATTTGCATCTTGATTTCGTTTAGTGGCACGTTGTGGATGCGTTGAATAATATTTTCAGAACAGTTAGAGCAAGTGGTGAGAAGACGTTAGCTATTCTAAATGGTTACTTAATTCAACATCGAACACCCCCAAAAGTTTTATCTCAATGTAATGCTTCACGTTATTAATATCACGGCCTTCACCATTGATGTGATACGACAATTATTGCTTCTCCTGTATGCAAGTTACAGTGATTAAGCATTTTTAGGATTTCACGTTATATTTGAAAGCTTCATTATGTCTTACGATTTTCTCTTGCTTCTATCTAACTGAAATTCATTTCTGTATTCAGGGAAAGCTTTTAACCATATTCAGGCGACATTATATCTAAGATGCTGAAGTTTTGTGCTTATCAATTACCACTGTGTAGGTGGCTCACATCCGCATATTTCTTTTCTTACTTTTCCACGTCGAACTCTCAATCGCAAACAATAAACAGGTCCGACAAAATAACTTGCATAATGTCTCGACACACAAACCCACACAGTCCGCTGTAAATGTCCTAGAATCTGTCGTTGTTCGCAAGTTTTGTAGGGAAGAAGGAGATATATCTGCCCTCACCAATTCAAATTCCTTGTTGAATGAACGGCTCTGAAATGATTTATCAAAGAGGTTTATTATATAATTCTCTATAGTAAGTTGATAAATTACCACCGGGCATTTAATTCAGCACTTTCTTTCCACCGAGAACGCGTTTAGCACTTTTCATATCAAAATGTGGTATCATAAAAGCTTAAGATAGCATATATTCCCTGCACGAAGCCCTGCGTTTCATTCTCATCCTCAGAAGGTGATTTTAGAAAGAATTAGAGTCTCTTGCAAACATATGCATACATAAATCAGGTGCAAAATTTGTTCATGTTTTGGTATGAAGACATGCTTTTATCAAATTGTGAGGATGAAGCTAATACATACGAAATGATTAGCTGAAGAGAGAGAGAGAGATAATGTATTTTGAGTAGTTGTTAGGGAACCATTTAGTACGTAACTACTGGTTTTCTGTTTAGTCGATTTAAATACAAATTACGAGCTGTGGAGTTCCACAGAGACATAGTTTCGTAAATATTTGCTAATCGTTTGGAATTTATAGTATGGGAATATTTATTCGAGGTTTTAGAAAATTATAGTGATGTTTCTCATATATTTATATCATACCACCGTTTAACCACCATTTTAAATAGTGTATATATACTTTAATTGTGAAACTATTCCAATGCAACTGAATTTGTGTTTTGGAATAAAAAGCAAAGTCCATACACACGTATCCAGATTTAACCCGCTCATCATTAACGCGTAATATTGGTTTGTTATTTTACGTGGGCTCTCCCCATTCGTTACTATAGACACTTTTACTGGAGTCAGTGGGATTTGGCTGTGGATGACTACTACAATTTGTCTCGTCTTAATCACGGCTATTCTAATCATTTCTATCAACAGGTATATGAAAACCAGTTTAGAGATTAGTAGCAGTTGAGCATGTAGCATAATAGTTCATAAAATAAAAGGTTAAGAGAAATCAATCCATGTCGATGCATATAATTGTCTTAAGATTTGGATTCCTCTCAAAGTAAATTTACATTCCTTGCTTTATGTATACATTTTCCCTTTAGACGTGTGGATATCACTCTGCCTCATAGCATAATTTACACTAAAAGTATTATTAGTAGTAAATAGTAATAGTATTTGTATTAGTATTTGTATTAATACGTATTAGTATTAAAAAGTAAAATTATTAATAATAAAAGTATTAGTAATAAAAGTATGATTAGTATTTGAGGTTGCTTTTAGTACACTCGCTTTCATGTATACCATCACCACAGGCTCGGGAGGCATTTTCCGGACCTTCACAGCTGGAGTATGTATAGCAAGTGTATCGGTTTGCATTTCCGCGCATGTAATGGCGTCGTATTTTATGTACACAGTTCTAGATTATTCATATACAAGCAATATCTTCAGGGGCCAAATTGGCTTAACATTATTCCTCCCCGACGAACTACCGCGTCAGCTAGTGTTGTAGAACACTGGAAATTAACCTTTGTGGATTTTGAAACTATTTACTTGAAAATAAGCACACTTAATACGAACAAAAAATAGCCGCGCAAAAGCTCAAATCCATAGCTCAAATAGTTTCTCAGATAAAAAAGTTAAACGTTTTTATTTAGGGAAAAAATTAATTTCCTAGAAACAGTTTTGTGCACTTACATGTTTATATAAGTACAACGACATATTTAATGCCTATGTAAAGCGAAAATAATCTTATTTTATTGAAGTTGATGGTATTAATTGCAGTGAAACGCTTTTTGGTTTTTATGAAGTTGCTGGTGTAAAAATTCCATTTTACCAGCTTAAATTACTTTTTGCGAGGCAGTGAATGAATTAATCATAAAACCCAAACCCTAAATTTTAGGTCGCACATTAGAGATTGTGTATGTAAAGTTACACACAAATCGGAGTAAAACTGCAATTAAAGGAATACAGTTCACACAATATTGCAAAACAGAGAGAAAGTACCCCACATACAGAACGGAGAAACGGACGGATCCAGTGGTATTTCAGGGAGTGCATGCCCGCCTCGGTAGCGTAGATGGTAGCATGTCTACCTCACGTTCAAGAGGTCGCGAGTTCAAATCTCGGTCAGGGTGAGTTACCTGGATAAGATTTTTTCAGGGGTTTTTCCCTTATCCTCAGGGTAACTCTAAGCTCTATTGACCCTGGGCTCATTTGAGCATCATTTCACCCATTTCATTTACCGTCCGATATGACTTGACGTTGGAGGACGTAAATTACAAACAAATAAAGGAGTGCATGGATGAATTAAACTTGTTGAAGAACTTTAAAATATGGCACTTTGAGAAAAACTTTGGCCGGTATCTGTAGAATTTTTATGTGGTATAATTCAAAACCGAAAATATCTTTTTCACCCAAAATCTCCCTTAACTAATACATGTTTTCGTTTGTTGGAACAACACAAGCAGAACGCTCCACAGATGCCTCTCCTTGCTATGTATGCGCCCGATGAGCAGCTTGGTGATAATCACTTGAAGTTGTAGTGATATCATATATAGAACCAAGTGTGCTTATGGCACAATAGGCAGTGGACATAGATGATACATGCTAAGAAATTTTATTTTTGGTATAATTTTGATAAATAATCGTTCTAGGTCCAAATTTTGGTTATTTCCTCGGCATTTGAAAACTGTGAGGACTTGGAAACCTCGGACAAATCTCAATCAGGGAGGAGCATCCGGACCAACTTTGAACCGCGAACTCTCCGTTGATGAGTCTATATCTTAACGATTTCATCCATATTCGCTCATTTTAACCCCTTCTACTTCTACCTATACCCATGCATTTAATCTGCTATGCTGTGTGTATTAATGATTAAAGTTAATAAAAATGTTACTTACATACGTCTCTTTCTCTCTTTCTCTTCCTCTCTCACACATTCTTATAGCAAATTTGGAATTCTATGGACTAAAAAGTTGATTTGTATCTTATCTAGTAATTAGTGACATTTGTTATGAAATACAAACTTCAAATTAGAAAGTAGTAAATCATGGATTACCCCAAGTTCCAGTGTTAAAGCCTTTAAATTTCTGATCTATATAAAATGACCTCTCACTTTGTGTAAAGGACATTTCTTGTATCAAGGACAGTTAATTTTTTTATGGTACTTGTGTCCTGGTGACCAGTACAAATTTAAATGAGTATATAATTAAATTTAATTACGCTTTGAACTGATGTCATGATTTAAGGCGAACAAATTATCTGTGTATCTAGACCAAAAAAAGTTTTTAATGTTATAACTCGTCGTAGGTCACACACTAATTTTATTAGAAGAAATTGACAGTATAAAATGTCTGAGTCTTCAAATAGATAGATGTTTAGATAGGGTAGCTTACACAAAGTATATCTCACCTAATTTCAGCCGTGGCTGTTATATTTCCGAGAGCTAGTTAATGTCAGTTCTATTGATATACTTAAATTAATGTATTATGTATACTTTAACGCTATCATGGAATATGGAGTATCATTTTGGCGCAACTCAATAGAGAGTAAAAAGGTATTTCTTATCCGAAAGAAGGTTATAAGAATTATTACTAACACCCATAGTAGTCGCTCCTGCAAGGATCGTTTTAGAGAATTGAAGATATAAACCCGATCCTAACATTTTTGTATGTAATGGGGTCTCATTTATAACTAGGTTGCCGATTTCGCAAGCAGTTTGGTTCGGGTTGTCTATACACAAAGCAGTAGATCCGTCGCAGAAAATGTAAACAGTCGTGGATATGGATCACAGATAAGAAAGGGGCACAATCAGCTGACTGCTGCCAGCGTACAGTCGAATGAATGAATAACTAGAGCATGGCAATGCTATCGACTAAGACACTTATGCTGCCTCGTGTTTACATATTTCCTATGCAATAAATGGGATGCAAACAACGTATACTACGTGGAGTATTCTATTCAACATTTATTTTATCATGACAATACTTAGAATACTGTTATGTATAATATGAACACAGTTATGGTTTTAAAATACCAATATACCATACACATTTTCAAGAGTATCTTAACTTGTATCTTTAGTGATAAAATCCTCCTTAAGATGCAAATGTTTATTGTCAGTTGCTCTTGTGAATGCACCTATTGCAGCGAATCACATCTTTAAGTTGCTGAAAGTGAATCTTTTACGATTTGCAGTAAGACATTTCTTACATCGTGGAAAACTGCGTTTTACGTCGCTAGACGTGATAGATGTTAAATATTATCGTTTACGTCAATTCCATCATTTAAGACAGCAGGCTAAGGTGCAATGTATATGTGCACAGACTGTACAGAGAGTGGGGCCAAGAGAGAAACTCTGATGGCACTAGCTATAGTCCAGTTGCAGCGCCACTCAATTTCCGTTCGCTCTGGCGTTAGCGCTTAAGAAATCCTCAGACTGTTCATAACGGACATTGTCATTCATAGAATAAACACTACACAAAAGTGTAACATATATTATCCCAGTGCTACTTTTCTTGCTTACAGAAAGGTTTCCATTATGAAACCGTCAAAATACTTGGCGCTCTTCCTATTGATCTTAAAGGAAAAACTGATACCTTTAGTGCTGTTAAACTAGAATCTAACTCTAGCAATGACAAAGCATTGCCAATAAACCTCTGATGCCTGTTCAAAAGCTATTTAAATGTATATGTATTAAAGAAATTACGATATAAAATTTTATAGAGTATTGGCAAAAGCCCAATGAAAGTTGATTGAAAAAAGTGTTAGATTCTGTATCATATATAATAATTATCCCTGCCTTGTTTTCCATACTGCTTTTAACGTTGCCTATATATAACGTGTCTCTTATGTTAAATTTTCAAGCATATATCCCGTGTATTCTATACGTCTAGACATGTTGAATTTCCACAACCCTTTGGGGCTACAAGTGAACCCACTGAACGCAAATTTAATCTAATCTAATGTCTCTAACATACACAGAGACAATATGCGTATAATATTTATTGCAGAAGAGCAGACAGGGTGAAGGAGATTGTTAAGTAAGGAGCTGATGTACTATTAAGAAATAGAGACCAAAATGCCAAAGAAATAATGTATACGAGATATGTGGTAAATTTGGAGGGCAACTTTTGAGGAATCGAAGGGTATGCAGCAGTCACCACTGCAGGGTCCTGAAGGATGCTAGCGTGTCAGCCGCGTAGAAAGCCGCGAACTTTAGGTAGTTATTATACAACATGCGAACGAGATAGCTGCATGAGTAACGAGTGAGGCTAGCATTTCGGATGTCCTGGGCTATTTTTTGGTCGAGCCGGGAACGCTAAACATATTCTTTTTTATGGTTTCCCTGACTCAGAAAGCGAAAGTTGGAATATCTCTCCGATACAACAAATTCCCAATCAATTTCCGTTATTCTACTTTATATCATTTGCTTCAATGCTGTAGGACCACGCGACGTGATTGGTGTGTTGTGAAGGCACTGTGGCTTTTGCACTAAGGAAAAATTTCGCCCTGGTGTTTGGCGAGATTGTTGCAGCCTTCTTTCTTCCTGAGAGTGCCCCGTCTACCCCAAGTTCTCCAGGTTGTAAGGGACTAAATCTCGAGATTTATACCATGTTGGAATCGTTAGGGACCCCCATCATTGCTGGCGCGCTTTATCGTCCACATCCTGTACCATTTGGGTCTCATCTTCTTCCTCTTCTCTCAGGGGTCACATTTAAAGTACAAAGACCCCATGCTTACTTATTAAAGCCCCTCCTTACTACTCCTAACTCTTGTATTGTGACATGACAAAAAATGGCTCAAGAAATATGGGAACCGACGCAGTTCATTCATGTTTTCAGTTTTGAGTTTCATTTGTGAATCTGAAAACCGCTTAAAACACTGTTTATGACGAGCATGTTGCTCATGTATATGCATTAAGGAACAGTATATCATATTAACTGTAAGTAATGGATGATGTTTGAAAAATAGTGGTGCAATGAACTTTGCCATACATTGGATTATTAAAACGAACATATTTGGTACACAAAGCTAGTACGTAAACTTAAGAAGACATATTCTGCACATTTGTTTTATTGCTGTTTCATTAATTCGCCTGAGTGACTTAAGTGAACTCTGAAACCTTTTGCAATATATTAAAACCACTCCCAGGATACAACACTTAACTTTGAGGTTTCACGGCGTAAGTAACTGAACAGTTCAGTATCATGTGTAAGTCTGTATCTTTGGGATCAGAACACCAGAATGAAGGGAGATTAAGCTCAAATACCCTGCAGGACGGAGCACGCAAGGATGAACTATCTTATTATGCTGTCACAAGGGCAAAGCATCTTAGGGTCAGCTTCAGCCTGTGTTATCGGCCCCATAGATTAGACGCCTACTGTATAAGCATTATATAAGTAGGGGTGGAGTGTGTCCGGTCCTCTTTCCTTTCTTTCGAAATTCCAGTCTTCTCCTTCTCTAGCGATGCAGTATTCCAGGCGCCCATCATGAGAAGCGAGAGTTGCTGGGGTGAACAACGTAGGATGGGGCGACGCCAAAGAAAGGCATTTTCTTCTTACACCGCTAATAATTTCATAGCTGAAAGAACGTTCAAGAGGGTGGGGAAAAGGCAAGGGAAGAGCAGGAAGAGAGAATGCAAAGAGGCGAAGGTTATTGAGATCAAATTGGTGTTGACTGAGGGGGTATTATGGGTGTCAAGGGGTGCCGGATTCTTTCGCATCACACCTCAATGCAGCCGTCTTGGGTTTACAAGAACAAGAAATAAACGTCTGATATTAAATCAGAGCCGCATACAGGAATTCTCAGCCATTCGACAACGTCTCTTGGAAATATTTTATAAATTCCTTCCCACATAGTTTCAAAAGTGACTTATGCGCCACTTTTTGTTACAGCCACCTTAAGTGTTGACTGAAAATTATGACTGATATGAGATTGTGTATTTCGGTGTCCGTATTTCATCATAAATTCACTGACATTTAAATCCTCATCAATGTTTTTCACCAAATGTGAAACTTATAGACACATAAGTCATATATTTTGAAGCAATAATAGTAATAAACAATAATGATGATGATGATGATAGTAGTAGTAATAAAAATAGTAATAATAATAGTAATAGTAAACAGCGTAGCCATGACCTGTAAGTTAAGTGATGTTTGGTGATTTGCTTATATTTGGTCACCAGTTTTTCTTTGCTCTTTCTGACATCCTTTCCAAGTTTGCTTCAGTATTATTTTACAGTATTCTATTCTTCTTACACGATCTTGTTAAGTTTTATATATCTCATAATTTTGTACATATTATTTCTATTTTAGTCTTTTAGGTTTGGGTCAAACAGATTATACCAGATATTTTAGTACTTTTATTCATACAATTTTATATTATTATTCTGAATAATCTTAACTATACATATAATTAAGAAGAAGACGTATTTTTTAGGTTTTAAACTATCACCGTTATATTTTTGATTTTTTGTATAATTTCCACTGTTTAAAATTATGCATTAAGTTTTATATAATATAGCATATATCTGGATAAGATATAAGCCGGAAACTTTATTAATATTGTTTTAGTTTATTTTAGATTTAAAATCTGTGAATGATTTGTTTTAGATACAAGGTTATTCGTATTTATATTTCTTTAATTCTGCAGCACCTAAATTAAAATTTGTTATAGAATGCACAGTAATATCTGTAATGTTACGAAAATTATTCTAGTTTTGTCACAATATATGGTCTAGACAGCTATCAGGGAAAAGCCAGAGAAACCTGTAACTCTATCCACAGACTACGTCTTAACAGATTCTGATTATGAACAGATTAAGACTACAAAGTGGATGAACAGCGGTCTTTGCCAGTTTGTTATTATCATATGAGTTTTGTGGGCCTTGATACAAGAGTCAATGACTGTAAGTGTTAATGGCGTTATAATCAGATGGTAGATGGATCTCGAAATAATTGCAAGAAATTCCGTACGTAAAAATCAATGCAGAATTAAGAAGGAGATGGTAAGTTTTCGTCAGGGAACAAGAACTTATTAGCAAGAAAAATTATATGTTGAGGAAATATTAGCTTGCAACAAGTGTGTGCAGCTAAGTCAATTAGACATTTGGAGAGATTAGTCAAGAAGAAATATATCAACTGAAGAATTTTTAGAACTCAGGACATTTAGAATTCAGAGTTGTAAATATACACAATGGTTAGTTCCAAATATTAGAACAGAAAATATATAATTTAGCAAATAACTGAGTAATAATAGTATTTCGAATGTGAAGGTAATTTTAAGATTTATCAACATCATCAGAAAATTTGGCAGAGTAGTCATAAAGTAAGTGGGACTTTTATTGACAAATAAGCATGAATTTCTAAAATTTGCGTATTTCTTTTGTGTCTTTTGCTCCTACAGAAGTGCTTTACTGTTATCGATTGTTGGTGGTCTATATTACCTAAAACCCAGATTTATACAAAATTCTTGATCTCCGTGACCCTCAGCAATTTACTCTGCTCATTGTTATTAGGGAAGCTGCTCTTTTATACCATAAAACTACAGTGCGATCCATATAAACCTGAACCATTTCTCAAGAGGCCCCGAGTTCGAATCTCTGTCAGGGTGAGTTATCTGCATAAGGTTTTTTCAGGAGTTTTCCCTTATCCTAAAAGAACAATGCGGGTAACTCTAAGCTCCATGGACCCTGGGCCCATTTGGGCATCATTTCACCCATTCCATTCATCGTCCGATATGACTTAAAAAGTTAAAGAACGTAAATTACAAAAAATGAACCACTTCAATAGATCATAACTTTTGAACCAATAATAAGACAAATGTGCAACGTTGGGAGAATATAATACACAATTGGGAGATTACATTACACTATTTACATCTCAGAGAAAATGTCGGAAGTGTCCTTCACCAGCATCTGTGCATGTTTGCACTCGTTTCATCATATTTTCTCAAGTTTTACGGAGAGTATGCTCGCCAATGTTACTTATTTTGGTTCGAATGGATTCCTTGAGAACATAAATTGTCCGTGGCCTATTATTGTACAGTCTATTTTTAGATACCTCTACAAGAAACAAAACCGGTGAGGTTAGGTCAGGGGATCTGGGGAGCCACAAACTTTTTGAGATTATTCGACTATCAAAGAAACTGGTTACAAGCTCCATGGTGTCATTAGAGGTATGACACGTTGCTCCATCTTTCTGGAAATAACCTTCTCTCAATTCGATATCATCCATCTGCTGCACAAATGTCTTAAAATACCCATATAAACCATAGTGTCTACAGTCGTATCAAAGAAAATGGGACCAACGATCGTGGAAGCTCACACCGCGCACCATTCTACAAACTTTTTATCATGCAGTGGGGTTTCCTGGATCACTTGGGGTTTACAACATCCCAATATCTGGTGTTTTGTGTGTTTATGTAGCCTGACAGATGAAACCATGCCTCATCTGTAAACCACGTTATGGAGAGAATGTCTGGTCGTGGAATAAGAGTACCCTGAAACCATCGACAGTAACTGATTCGTTTATAATAATCTGCTTCTTTCAATTGTTGCACGATATGCACTCTATAAGGTCGTAATCCCCATTTCTTCGCAGCTCTTTGACATGTTCCGTATGAATACCCTGATTGCTGGCTCAATCGACGCAAGATTTGTTTGGAGCGTTCAACAGCCTTCTGCGAACATCTGTAAGAGTCTCTGTATTCAGTGGCGGTCTGTTTTCCACTCTCATTAATGTGTATACCATTTGTCTCCAACTTTCTTACCAGCGATAAAATTGTTGCCTTTGTCGGAACATTGCGCACATTAAATTCTCTTCGAAAGTTTCGTTATGTTGTTACCAAGGAATTTTTCTTCCAATATGTTATCAAAATGTAAACACGCTCTCGTAGTGAATACTGCATGTTGCTATTATGACTGCATATTTAAGGCTGTCAACTGTCAACAGTTGTCAGTGTTGTCAATTCTCCCAGAGCCAATTCTACATTCTACGAGCTTTCAAGGGGAAATTATGACCTATTGAAGTGGTTCAGGTTTATATGAATCGCATTGTATTTATTATGTCAGAAGCTAGGAAATAGAATGCTTTGGTTTCTCACGTAAAGTCCGGAAACAGTTTGCGCTTATATTCTGCAATATTCAGCAAAAATACTCAGCTATTAGTGTGCATTAGATTTATCAGCCAAGTTAACAGGGGGCGTCTATTCTTATAATCACCAATGCATATCCGCGGAGAAAGATCTCATTGTTTACTAGTGTAGCAACAGGCAGAAGATTAAGCAGAGCCTGAGGAATTGGAGATGGTATGAAAAGATTCGCATTCAAAGAAAAGTTAAATCTGCAGTTATCCAAAATATAAGATTCTTTTTCTTTGTAATGAAATATGCTTTTAAGGTGTTTAAATTTAATGAGCTTTATAATATCATATACAATGTTCATAAATACGAATGACATCATCTGTTTAAGCATTGCAGGTATACCTATGTCCGGCTTTCTGAAACTAGTGAACAGCAACCCCAATTAAGCTGCTATAGTGGTCTTACACTATTCGCTCCCTCCGTGATTATTAAGGAAGAAAGTGAACGACCGTAGCTTTCCAAATTGATCAAGTTCAGAGTAGTGCATCAATTCTTTATCATGTGGTCCTAAAGTCGGTGTTTATCTTCGGGAACGGTTTGTGATTTCTCGCGGTTCTAGAGGAAGAGGTAGGAACAAAACCAACTTGCTTTGATTCCCTCAACTTTTAATGAACGACGATGTTAGGAAGGGAACGGATACCTGGAAGGAGAAGATGACTGCAATTCTGTGGTTGCTTTTACCGGTTAAGTCACGCCACTTTTTCGTTTGGTCTCGCAGTGGGATCGGATGCTCATTAAAAGACTTCGTGCTCTTGTGTTGTACTCCGAAGTTGAATTATATTGTCAAAGTTATCGATATAACTTTAAATAGAAATTTAGCAGTGGCAGCGCTTATTTTTACTTCGTTCTAAATAGAACGCATGACTATCTATGAATTCATAGCCGTTTTATTTAGGAATCGTGTATAGTATTCAAAATCATATTAAACGAGCTGTATGTTTGTGGGGGAGTAATAGTTTGATTAAAGTATCTCAATAAAAATGTACAAAAAATAAACATTAAAACACAAGTAAAATTTCCAGGCATTAATTTTCGTAAACAGCAATAATAGTGGTAAAATGAATACAGTTTGAATGTATTTGTATCGTCTTTAAATTCGCGAATAACACTAATTACAGTACACAATATGTTTTGAAGAGTGTGATCCCTTTTTACAATGTTAGAATTTTCATTGTAATAATTTTCATTCAAAAACGTTACATTACATTACTATATTAACTGAATGAATTACAGCAACAAAATATCTCAGTTTGTCTGAATACTTCTGCCATTCTTCGTAGTTTTTGCTAGAATTCTTGAAATCTTGTTTGTTTCCTCCAATATTATGGGAATTAACTCTTATGTCTACTGCTACCGAAGTTCTTGAAGGTTCGATTAACTTTGTATACAATTCATTTACAGTTACGTTTTAATAAGCAGCAAAAAGAAAATTTATTTTAATCAAATGACAGGATCTAAATGATTTTTTCTAAATTTTAGAAGAGTGTATTCCGCACAAAGTAAAAAGATAGGTAATCCATAAGCAAATATTATAAATGAAAGTTAATGAAGAGTATTTGATCGTATATTTATTGGTTACTAAGACTAATATTTTTAAAAAATACGGTAAATAAGATATAATATTGTGAATAGTTTAGACACACAGATACTAGCCAAGAGAACAGAACTGCTTGTATAGTACCGTCAAAGTATAACAATTTTACAGTGTAATACCGGTTGTACACATTTTAAAATATCCTGTAGAAGCTCATTAACATTGTATACTGATTTCTTTAGCAATACCGACGTTAGCATTGTCTTCTGTGATAGAATATAAAACTTTTAAGCTTAGTTGGGATAATTTGTAAAATATTAACTGCTACAGCCTGATCTGTTATCCGTAGTTAGATAATTATAAACTGAAGAGCTCATTCTATAATTAGGAATATCTGTTGTTAATAGAAAGACATTCAAGTATGAACATTTTTATACAATTAAGAATATACGGACAAACAGTTTGCCTTTGAAGATGGACACAACAGAATGGTCGAAACGTTGGTTCTATAAAATGTGACGCGACGAAAACCGGATAGCGAAGATATTTGTAAAGCTAGCCGCAGAATCCTGAAAAAAAAAACATGTAACTATTTATTTAAAACATGCCTAACTGTGATTAAGACAAGAAGATACGATCACCTCACAGATCAGTTGGCAAATCATTAAGGTTTGCGACATGTATTTAGCAACTAAAGCTTATAGCCGGGACATAACATCAACGCTGCATTAGGTTCCCTACTCAGCCCACGAGAGCACAATTTAAAAACCGCTGCAATGAATTATTCAATTGGCTTCAAGTTATGCATGCACAAATTAAAGGCTGCCAACCAAAAGAGTCCAACGCACTGTATTGGTAGATATGGGGGAGAGTTACTACAACCTCCCTGTCTATGATCCAGTATCAGTTTAACAGTATTTCCTCCCTTCCTAGCTTAGTAATGCTGAGAAATTCTTATGCCCGGTAATTACTAAATAGGAAATGTTTATTGTAGAGCTTAGCAATGGGAGCCCCAGGTGCCAAAGCCTGAGAACCGCTGTCTAATGTAAACAAGTTATGAAGAGCAGGAAAATAAAAGTTTAAGCAAATACGTGATAAAATATACAATCAATAAAGGTGCCACACCTCGAGTTTTAAACCACTAAAAGTTCGTTAAGTGAAAGCCTCTTTACGGCTGAATGTTTTTATTGAATTAAATTGATGTACCTGAAAAGGGTTTTGCCATGTGGTTGAGGCATTCTTCACCGGCTAACCGATGATATCAATTAAGGTAACGCAACCGAGATTCTTGTATGTATGATGGATATTTTGAAACCACACCGTATATTGGAGAGAATGATGTGATTTCATGTGTCAGCTGCTTTGTTACCCAAATCAGTTAGATACGCACCGTTTCAATCACATCTACCTGCAGTGAAACAGCTGCTCATTAATCACAAGCATGTGCCGTACATTTAATAAAAACATATCCCACAAAATTCTAATTACTAGCTTTGACATGATGCAATATCCTCATAAGTATTAATATTGCTTGTTTAAGGGGAGATGAAACTGTCAAAATTATCCAAAATTATGTTTAATTTCTTCTGCAAACTTATTAACTGGAATGTCCTCTTTGCTTTGATATACGTCACAGCCATTATGTATTTTAAATATATTTTTAAAATGGTACTACGTCTGGTATGTTTACTGCACAACGTAATATAATGCATTTGATATGTTGCATACATTTGCCTTACTTTGTTAATCAAAATAAACTTTTGCACCAATAGCTTGATTTCTTTAGGTTCAAGTGGGATGGAGGAAATTGAATTTAAAGTCACATCTTCAAGAGTGAATTGCTATATCATCTTGGATTAGGAATTTCAAATCCTCTTCATAACCTCTCGAAAACATGTGAACGGTGACATCAGTTTAAAAATGACAGAAAATGATAAATTCAAGCCAATCATAACTGTTATTTCGGGAATGACTAATGCTAGAGAAAGAGTAATTTTAAGTTATATAATAGCAATGTCGTTTTAAGTTTTTTATTCAGCAAACTCTAAGCATTAAACAGTTAACATTAACACTCCCTTTCAAACAGTACCCTAATATGTATCGTTGAACTCAATAATGAGAGGTTAGTATTAACTTCAATTCTTAATGTACTTATCAATAAAGGAGTAGTAGTACTAGAGGGACTACTCTATTTCCAACAAAATTCGATACTGAGATTTCACCAAAAATACATTTGATGTGGCCAGGATCCTCACCTGTTGCTTCGGTGTTCAGGTTGCACTATCTCATAATGTGTAATAGTGACATTGCAGTTTCCATACAAGGACTTGTCGTGTATGATTTTGTTTGTTTATGTTCTTCCCAAATATTGCCAATTGTTAACGAATCCTATATTCTTCCCTCAGATTATTGATAACTATATTTTACCTTAGGATTCCTTACCATAAATTAAGACATTTACTCTAATTTTTCGAAGGCTTCCCCTCAGGAAATACATCTGGCTGTAATTGATGGACCTCAGTAAGACACAATCTTGCTGTTAGTACTGTAACAATAAAAAATGAATAAAATTCTTATCTTCTATCCCTAGTTACAGGGCTGCTTACACAGAGCATAAGTTGAGGAGCGTTTAACTTAGTTATTTAAGGAGCAGTTCTACACAACAATCTAAAGTAGTGCTTAAAATGACAGGAACTGTGACAAAGGGAAACATTTGCTCAAAGCAAATGTTTTGGAAACCGCACATTGGTACACCACATCTATCCCATAAGCATCTGTGTATAATTGACCGCAAACTGACCTGACTAGAAACTTTCAAGAGCTTTAATTCCCGAGCAAAAGTTTAATCAATATTCACCTCTTCATCATATGTGTCAGCAAGTCACAGTGCTTACGAACCGCAGTTGAAAGTTTCGAATGTGACTTGAAATTGTGTGTGGTTTCCTTTTCTGCTTACAAAATCAGGCTCAGGCCCAAAGATGCCTGGTTTGGGCTGCAATTATTCTTTTAAGTATATACCTTTAGATGTAGTAGAAATAAGATTGATAACCAGATTTGGGACTGCACCGTCGTGCTGTTCATTACCTTTCTTAAATTCTTATTAGCTGCATAATACTACGCGCATCTAAAAAGCAATTTCTTTTGTGAATTAGACCTATCATACGAAATTGGTCCTCAGCCGCTTAACATTGCAACCGGAACGAAGTCGCTCTTTCATAAATAGGGAATATCCCTTGATAACTTTATGTAATTTAAATTAAATGTAGTCTTTTTAACCCTAAACTAAAGCTCTGGACAGAAAATTGTCGCAAGTTTTTGTGCCATGCATCCCGGTTCTTCCGTACGGTGCACTATGGTACACTATCTTAAATATGTATATCGATTTATATCTTTTCAGCCATAAATCAATGCCAAAGAGAGCTAGATATATACATTAGGTGGTTTTGATTTAGACACTAATTTATTTGCGAAGACCAAATTAAAAATTAAATACACAGAGATGATCTTAAAATCACTACTTGAGCACACATGTATTAATTTCAAATTTACAGTTTAGAAGAAGCTCAACTTTAAAACAACAGTGGTTTAACCACATTGAAAGAACGGATGACAATAGAGTAGCAAAATAAGGGTTTCCTTGTACTTCAAGGGTTAAAAATTTAATAGGAAAGTTAAGATTTTAAGGGAAAACGGTCTTTGAGGTGGAGCAGATTTTGAGATCTGTTCCTGAATTGCAAGAAGACAAGCGGCTTATGTTGTAACACGCACTCTAAAGCCAGGTGTTTATCTCTTGTTATCGACTAATGAATTACGGAGATGATGAATATTCTTACTGCCCATTATTATATTTGTATAAGTACAAGATGCACTGCTACATTTATTGACAAAATATATTTCGGGAGAATGCCGTGCAGTGCTTGGTGACGATTTACTGACCCCGCCGGATTTCACCCACCCTAAGATACTGTAAGGAGGGAGCGCAAAGTCAATATGTGCACAGATTTCTTCGGAAATGAACGTACTGAACCATACGCCATACTCACCAGACCCTTCAGCTTACTGTAGCCTAGTGTCTACATTGAAAGCTCTGTTATATGAGAATCACTTCCTCGCCGGAGAATACTTTGACAAGGCAGTGAAGTATTTGATAGTACAGATGAAATAGCCACAATTCACTGACTTAGCAATAATTGTTCAATTGTTCGTGGAAGAGATGTAGTGCATCCATTAAAAACCCTTACTATAGGTAAAAAGGTAGAAGTTGAAGTTGAGACGGATTAGCATTCTTCGACTATCGCTCAAAAGGCTGGTAAAAAATTAAAATGGGCGGTCTATGGTGCAAAATGTGCCTTACCATATGATGCTGATGTTATGTGCGACACCTTGACGTCGAATCTCAACTTGTTCTTCGAATCTGCTGATAGTTGCTCTAGTGCTAAGCTCTGGGATTGTTTCCCCCCAGGGCATGCGTAGTTGCGATGAAAGTAGCAACACCTGTGGTAAATTTGATAGCGGCTAATAATGCTATGTATGAAGTAAGTTGCCGACTGCTTGAATTTTCAAGGATTAAACTGTTCTTGAACCCTATCTTATCAGAAATGATATGCGAAAGGTTCTCTATCTACCACTAAATCTTTATAGTTCTTGCATGGCCTTGGGCGCTACTAATGTCGGATAATCGACCGCAGTAAGGACTTCTGTACTACTACAAAACACAACGGGAAAGGTGGGAATGTCAGAAGTGCACGCTCCCTTATTAACTTAAATCCCGCCTACATGAATATATAACCCATGGCGCGACAGCCCTTAAAGGGCCAAGGCCTACCAACCCAACTGCCGGCCTCACGCCCACTTACGCACGGCAGAGATGGACGATCATCCAACCGATACGGGGAGGAGATGTCAGCATCTCGGCATCCCACAGCCGGAATGTTGGTTTCCGTGACCAGGGCCGCTTACCTAGCGTAAGCTACTCACTTTCCTCACGATGCTGAGTGGGCACCGGTCCTATACCCGGGACCTAAAATCCCCACCACATGGGTGGGATCGAACCCGGGCCGCTTTCCATGGTCAGGGACCAAGGCATGCTGCCTTAGCCCGCTACGTCACGGCGCAGGACCGCCTACAGGAATACCCCTCTTAAAATCTTGCACAATGTTGGCTAAGCGACAGTTGTTAATTCATATCTGAAAAGCTACTGTGGCTGTGTACCTTGCTAGCATTCTGAAAAGCTGCTTTCCTCTACAATTTTCAAAATTCTATGTACGAGCCTAGAAACTGCACGTATCCACGTACGGATATATTTTCCCGGAACACCTTGAGCTAATGCTATCCTGTTCACAACTGCCTTTACGTGATCTTAAATCTCACTAATGACTTTCTGGCAAAATGTTACACTGCCTAGCTAGGACTGTTCAAACCACATTATGCTTTGATTTCAGTACACAGTAATTATTTATTGCAATTACCTAAAATCTTCTTATCATTTTCTTATAAAGCTGTAATTATAATCCCGAAATTGCCCACCCTAATACGATAGCAAATTATCGTATATTATAAAAGGATTACCATTTTCGTTAATTTCCCAATGCTCAGTTTGAAAACTACGTTATTATAAAAATCCAAAGTCATCACTTTGTGAATATGAAATATATGTAAAATATATAAAGAATAACACACAATATGTTTATGAATCTCTCACTATCAACTATCAAGTTCTTGTTCAGTGACATTTAAATACATGATGCATGAAAGATCCCATTCATATGTGCAACTTCAGATAAAAGCTGATCTACCGAAATATTCAAAGAGCAGATTTCACCATTCAAAATTAGATACGTTGATCTAAATGCTTTTCAGAATATTTTCGTTTAGTCATAGCTGTAAAGATAAGTGAACAATAGAGCATGAATACAGATTGGATAGTGGGGCGCTATGACTCGTGCCAATGATTTCGATTTCGTTCTCCCAGTAGCTCTCCAGTGACCAAGGTAAATATTCTTTATTTTGAGTCACTATTCACGCTATCTACCTGCCAACGCCATACACTAGGAAACCTAGAAGGACGCCTAAAATATGAGAAGGGAAGTTATACAAAGGAAATGGTGACAGATGAGAAACACTCCGGCATTCGCATACCGTCCAAGGAAAAGCACAAGGCCAATGGGAATCCAACACAGGACTTCCCCAGTGCCACCCTAACGCATTATCGTGGTGCTATCTGGTTTTGTCTACTTATTATTAAATGTAACACAGGTTTGCTTTTATTCGGATTACCATTGTGCTTTTATGCATCATTGCATAATTTAAAACAACTGAACACTGAATTGTTTTGGTTTTCGCTACTCCCAGATTCAAAAAGCGTTGCAGGCTACATACGAAACATTGCTGGAAACTGCTTTTCTGTTTCATTTTCATTAGTATTAGAGATGGTCATTATGGCTGTTAAATTAGTTTTTGTGGTGACTTTTGCATGAAAAATATCAATGGATACCTCAAAGTGCAAGATATTAATTCATTTTATAGTAGATAGTATTAATAATTCTATTTTTATTTGCTGCTTCATATGACCTTTCTGGTTTTAATGGACTCAAATTTGTATTTATCTGCTACACTTCGGTACCCGCAGAATTCTGAAGCAGAAGCCGTGGATTCGGAGACCTCCCGGTGCTATCTCGGTTTAAATCTGTAGAAATGTAATGCTGCATTGCCATTGTGAAAGATTGGTGAATTCCTGTTGTGCATAACGTACACAAAAGTTCGGATATATTACATTTATATGCAATGCTTTAGCCACTGTCACCCATCTTGTTATATACATGTATTGGCCGAAATTGCCTGACTGAGCATTTCGTTGAAGGCAAAAAGGAAACGGCAAGAAAAAGCAAATGTTAGACAAAAATGAGTTTAAGATCCGGAAAAGTTTAATGTGAAAATTAGTAGATATCAGCCAACATTAAATAAAATGGAATTGTAAAATTAAGATTTCTATAGACCTACAAAATGAAACAAAGCTGAATTGGAGTGGAAGCGCATTGCAAAACTTAGGAAGCAGACAAAGATCAGAAGTAATCTGGTTTAGTCTGAACACTGGAGGGCACAGAAAATAACCGATGATTGTGCCAGGAGAATCTATCCATTCTGTAGGGGTGATTAAGACTGTGTTCATATTTTAGTTCTATGTAGACGGTGAAAGATAATATTAGGAAAATATTTAGGTACAGCTAAAAGAAGAGTGGCATTTTGAGATCTTACTGATAGACCAGGAACTGAAAAACCATAGATATTTTGCTGGTGAAATACGCGAAACCACAACATGTTTATTCAGATAGAAGAAGTTTATTTGTGGCTGAAAGACAACTGAAAAACTAAGAACAATATGCTGGTAAGTGCCGGAAACCACTTTATATTTGTTCAGTTCAGATAGAAACATTTGATTTCCATTTTTCACTTTTCTTTTTATGTTCTTTATTTTTGTTATCTTTGGCTTGTATCTTGGACATATTGCTCGGTCAATGACTAAAGCATTAAAAAGTAACTTTGAAGGGAAAGGTACGGTTGAACGAAAGAGGCATCAGAAACTGGGGCAGAGCTCTTTTTGCTTCTACGGTTACTCCTGCCAGGAAGAGATAAGGGGAGAAACGCGAAGGGGGGCAAGGTGCTAATGAAGACGACCGCAAATATGCAGGGGTCCCTAACGCTTCCAATGTTAATGCTTTCGACACCGATCAAATCCATCCACTGACCACTTAACCATGGGCCCCGTTTGGGTTGTTTCCACTCGTACTCGGGTTCTGAATGGACTATCTCTGAACGATGCTAGGGAAGATACCTTTAGAACGCGCACATTAACCACCCTGCCGCAGAAAGCTGACCACCGTCTCCTGGTAAATCAGCTCTAAAATTGTTGGCAGTGAAGATATTGAAGGGTACAGGAAATAAGGGGCAGGAAAGTCGTGGATATCGAAGCCCTACCTACCTGGAGAAACAAAGAAAAACAAGAGGGTAAGCGTGGGATCGAACTAGGGACCTATAGAATATCAGTTGCACACGGTTCTATGACACCACCGCACTCGAATCTTTTACACTGAGCTTTTCTGCATGAACTTTAATAATTTGACACCAGTAAAGACAGACAAGCAGCCAGACGTTCACTTCTATAGGCAATTTTTAGCTTTCCATTATGCTTATTAACGTTATCACCTTACCAAAATAAAACAACATAACCAGAAAAGTTTTGTTTGAGTTTAGTACTCCATAACTTACGTCTCATATATACGTGGATTTGTTTCTCTCCGAAACTACGGAAAGGATTTGTGAAAAAATGAAACCAAGGATTTTCAACCAAGTGCCCGACTGACCACACTTCATTTTCCTTTGTTTAAGTTATTACTCGCTAAAAAGTTTTTACACATGCTAACTAAAGGCAGCTTGTTGCTTCTTCGTCTCCCGCAAATTACTGAGCCCGGTGTTCCGACTTCCCACATTCCCTGCACCGCTCTACCATAATAATTCATCGCCTCAGGAACAACAGCTGGCGCTATGCTTTGTCACTGCTGTAGTTTTATGCCAAATTTACCTCATTTTTGTTGGCTGTTTCATCAACATAGAAATGGCTTTTACCCCTCTCCCCCTTCTTTGTAGTGTTTAGTGATGTTCTCATCTGTCTTGCAGCCCATCTACAGCGAATCCATTTGCCCTGCTGCGGTTCATGATATACTGCATGGAAACTGATAACCCCTTTACTGTGCGGTTGGCGCCGAAAATGCGCGTTTTAACCAGATCAATCTCGGAATAAAATGTCCTATAGTTTACATATGACAGCTAGTACAGGTGATTTACGTGGGCAGATACCGGGGCACAAGATTGCATGGGGGCTGTGCTCCAGAAATACGGTTCCAGAGTAGTGCAGTGTTCACATCTGATTAGCCAAGGACTGTGGTAAAATGGATAGTCTGTGTTTCATGTAATCCACAAGGCACCCTGTTCGAAAATTGGTTGTTGACATTTCCCTGGGTACCTTACTTTCTATGGTTCTTCGTCATCATGTTTACTAACAGTTTTCTAATCTTTGGACTAATTTGTGTATCCATTAATAAGCTCAGAATTATCAATGTGCACATTTTTTGGTAATAGAGATATTTTTCTTAAATACATATAAATAAAAAGGCTATAATTATAATTTAACTCATACTTATGCATATGTAGCCCCATTTAAGGTATTATGACTTTGTTTCCAATAGCCAAAATTCCTAACCCATGGTCTATTTTCGGATGTTTTCCCCAGTCACTAGAGGAACACTTTGAATGATATTTGCATCGTCCAAATTTCCTGTTCCTCCCTTTCATGACATTTCTCATTTAATTTCACCTTTCATCCTTGTTGGCTATTTCAGGGTTCTAAACTTTGGAGGCATATTCGTAGTGCATGGCAGGGAATTCGCTGTCTAAAAAGCTCTTTACTCTGAATCAGGGAAAGTCTACCAATCTCGGGGGGGGGGGGAGGGGGGGCCTCCAGGGAATGGTGAGGTCGCTAGAGGAAAAAGTAGGCTGTTTTTATGAGTCGCTATCGGAGAGCTCCAGTGCAGAGTATACAAGGAAAGGGGGTTCCTTCCGCAATGCGACCTAAATAGTCCTATCGTGGCTATAAACCTCAGGAGGGAGGGATGAAGTGAAGCAACTACAGGCAGATAAAAGCCACAGAGAGAGGGCCATAATACGCGGGAAGCTCCTAATATTTCCGCAGTCGAAGACCTTTCCCATTGCTGGAGACACCTAGAAAGGCCAATAAGCAACCTGTCAACCAAGGTCGCCTAGTCTCCACGTAGTGTCCGACAGTAACTTATATCATGAAACCTAAAACATCTGGTGAGAAAGAAAAGTAAATCCAAAGAACACGATGGAAGGAAATTGACCTAGATGTTGAATCAAATCAGCATTCCCTATCTACCAGAAAGAGCTCAAAACACAAGATAGGAGTGGGTGGTAGGTGGTACTCACACCAGGAACCTCCCAGATACTAACATTAGATGATACCGTGAATCATTCTCAGATTGTGATTACGGTACGTCAGTTTTAAAATCATATCTTTTGGAGCTTCAAGATCTATCACAGACAACTAGTGCCCTTTTAACACCAATAACTTCTGCTTATGGATTATAACGGAAAGATTATGTGATGTTTTACGTTTTCGCTAGTAAGTGTGATAAAGCCCATAGCGCCAGTACTTCAATTTCGCTATCTAAACATTTACCGCACAAAAACACTGCAAAAATGCCTTTCCCTCGCTAAACAGATATTAATAAGGGTCGTGTTTTGACACAATTAAGTTCGATCACAGTATTATTTTAATTTTATTTAAGAAGCTTATTTGCGATGCTTCCAATATTTTCCCCCTGCAGTTTCCTATGTTACTCTCAGAGGTAAAATATGTTCCTTGCCACTTTTGTGGATGTGTGAACGATGACCTTTGAGCTGAATAGTTGCACCGTTGTTTCAGATCGAACTTATTCTTTTATTCCTTTTCTTTATCTTCAGCGGAATATCTTCATCTTTGTGTGCCTGACTTAAAGGCTAATGTCTCGAGTCAGTAGACTGTTGAGGAGATAGCATATACAGTATGGGTAACAACTTCAAGGTCTGGTATAGCGATGAAGAAGGAAATGAAATGTAGTGATCAAAGGGATAATGGAACATTCTGCGGATCTACTTATCCAATTCAACATTGCTTAGCTGCCGAGGAAAACCGCGTAAAGCTTGGTCAATTTGATCGAAAAACAGCTACATTAACTTGAGCATTTCTATTGCCATTTTATCACTTAAACTTCCCTCCTTTAAGTTCATTGTATACCCGAGATTGGGTACATCTTGGTTGCACTGATAATTGAATTTATTTTAGTGTAAGTATGACATGTAATTATTGACCTCCACTTTGAATCTTTATATATGGAACGAGTTTAATTAATATCCTAAGCGAAATTAAGCAAACATTAAAACCAATCTTCTAAGAACCACTTGCCCAACAAATGTTAACGATTCTCTAACTTGATGTTTACTAACTTTTAACTAAATTTTAGGTAATTTTAAAATAATTTGAGTTTAATCAAGACTTCACAGCGTATTTTTGGTTAACTCTTTTTAACGTTAGACAACTGCGAACGGGTTTTCGAGAAGGCAGTGACCGTTCTAATTGGTTTCTGAACGGGCCCCTTTGCACAAGTCCACGCATCAGTGTGCACTTTGTAACAATAACAAACAACTGTTTAAATCTATCCTATGTAACTTTTATGATTGTTTGAGATTATAATCACAATATGAACTGAAATTCTTCATGTAGAGGAAGTAATGGCTTACCGCTCCAACATAGTTAATTATAGAACTCATTACTAAGTATAGAGTTATAGTGTACGGCTCAGCCAAAAATTCTTAAGTTAAAGAATAACTAAGCAACCTGGAGAAAAACTATCAGTAAGTTAATTGAAATGCACCTTCTCTCATTGCCAATAAGCTATCTACTGGTGAAGTTACGTCAACAAAAAAGGAGTACCAAGACCAGCTTTGTAATGGCTTAAACCTGAATGGTCGACACTGCATTAAATCAGAAGCGTGACAAAATGTATTATCACTGATTAAAGATCAAACAGATCCTAACAAAAATTGTGTGCTCTGCTTTAAGTAAGTGCTTCGGATACTTTCCGAATAAACACAAAGCGGAACCTTGGAAATTCTAACATTTAACATTAAATGAAAAGTGTCAGTAATATAAAATCTCACATTAATTAAGTTTTTGTTACGAATATACTAACCTACTCCTTGTTTCAAATAAACTTGCTCCGCATCTCTTAACGCTCAGTGACCCATCACCTCTCATTGGCTACTGTGCAGTAAAAATGAGTTCGCTATTTAACATGATAATATATCATAATATGTTCGAAGAGAATTGCCAAATTCATATCTTCATAAACGTATGAATTAGCCCGCCGTGGTAGCGTGGTGGTAGCATGTCTGCCTCACGTTCAAGAGGTCTCTAGTTCGAATCTAGGTAAGGGTGAGTTACCTGGATAAGGTTTTCTCCGGGGTTTTCCCTTATCCTGTAAGACGAATGTAGGGTAACTCTAAGCTCCATGGACAACGGACTCATTTGAACATCATTTCCTGCATCCCATTCATCGTCCGATATTGACTTAACGTTGGAGGACGTAAAATAAAAAAAAAAAAAACAAAGTTAATTTATCTGGAACGCATGTTAATTCTTAAATGAAATAAAGAGGAGGATCCTTTGCTTAAAACCTGCCTCTCGGGATGAATGAAGATAGAGGTGCGTTTACCGATAGTAGTGACTTATTTCGTTATATAACTTTTATTCCACTTGGTGTGAAAGCACTGCCTACGGCACCGAAAGCATTAGCCAATTAGGGTAAAGGGTAAGGCAGCAGCACATGGAGAGATACATGTCAGTGGGGCAAGGTTATTTGAAACAAACCTTAGTGTAGGTATTTGCTGTAAAATTATTCTCAAACTGCTTTGCAAAGCCTGTGTTGCTTTAAAAGTTCCTTCTTGAGCAGGTTTTCAAATGCAGGATGCACATCTATTCTTCCATTAAAAACGACATTTATATTACCCAATAAAATAAATCCTCATTATCATGTTTACCAAATTATAGAAATGTATACGCCTTAACTCCAGGGTATGCCAATGTTAGGTTAACATTTTCTTTAACTTTATGCAAAAGCTAGCATTGTTCGACGAAACAGAATTTGTCTTAACTTCAGTGTTAAATCAATTTAATTTTTTATTAAAGCTTAACATTGATTGGTGAAGTCGGCCCTAAACCTTCTTAATGTGTTCACTCCAATAGATATATTGTTACAAGGCACTATTAAAATTAGTTGTGAATAGCTGCTGTTTTATCCTACGGTGTTTTGATTTAATTTATATAAAAATCGAGGTGGGTTATATATTTCCCTAACACTGAAACATATGATATGTATTCTGTTATTATATATTTATCGTATAATTGTAATAGGTCCGTTCGTTTGATAAGGAGCTCCGGAATTTTAATGAAATTCTTCGTAGGAACACCGGGAGACTCTATCTCTTTCTAAGTAAATCTTTGCTTTTAAAGATTAACACGAGAGGCAGCTTCGTGTTCTTTGCATATACTCCATTGTGGTTATTGTTTAAGGATTTTCATTGTATGCAGGGTTTTCTTAATCTCAATGTCCTGATAATAGCCCAATTGTCATGTTAATTTTCCGTAAGCGAGGAAGATATTTTGCTCAACATTCTTTTAATGTGCTGTTTGAATCCGTCGCCATGAATCAACCTCTCACACGAGACAAACTGCGATCAGGTCTCATGTCTCTGTCTTCGATGACTCTTGTGCTGTCGGCTGCTACAGTAGCGAACTTTTCGATCTTTTACTAGGGGTATGCGTGGATGGCTGTGGGAATAGACAGTTAAGTCAGATATTAGGTTACTTGAAGCGAATTACTGACTCTGAGGATACAGAATTAAACAGTTTCTGAATCTTAGCACAAGCCACTGTTATTATCCAAGTATTATATCTGCTGTCAATAAAGGTAAGGCTTAAAATAACTCTTTCGGTAATGTTAAAGAGAAGCATAAGTTTCCATGCGTCGCTGGAATGTTAACTGAAAATTCCCTTGCGGCTACCGCAAGTATAACCAGAGCACAGTCTATAGACGCTATGGACCGCCGATAATCGATAACAGGAAAACACTTCTATAAGACACAACATATTTGAAAGTAAAGATGCGAATGTCAGAATTACACGCCCTTTAATCAATGTAAGTCCCGCCTATTGCATAACTGCACCATTAAATTACCTAAATTATGCGTTACCAAATCTTAATCTCTTATTTGCATCCGAGAAGCAATTGTTCCTGTGACACTTGCTACATCCCAAGAATCATTTTGCCGTTCCTAATTTTCAGAACTGGCATGCGCGTGTATCAGCAGGCACACTAACTACTGAGTGTCCTAAGTTCCAGCTACCGGAATCTTGAGCTAATGGATTTCTTTTTGAGTGAATTCACTGCAACACCTTATTGCCTTAACTACATTGTTTTAACACAGAATATGGTTAGCTAATGACTTTTTCTGCCGACAGAATTGTCATTCGTACGTCTTGCATTACTCTATCACTCTTAAAAATATATATATCAAAATCTCTGATATCTTATTTGATGGATAAGTAAATCACTCAGCAATAGGATTATGAATAGCACTTAAAGGAACACCAAAACCGCACTCTGTTCAAGTAAATCAGCAGAGACCTAGCCTGCCTCTGAACCCTAGGTGGTAGCGTGTCTACCACACATTCAAGAGATCCCAAGTTCAAACTTGGGCCTGACTGAGTTATCTGGATGTTTTTTCCGAGGTTTTCCCTTATCCTGAAAGATGAATGTATGGTTACTCTAAGGTCAATGTACTCTGGGCTCATTTGAGCATTATTTAATTCAACGTCTAATATGACTTAAAGTTGGAGGACGTAAACTTTAAATAAGTGTCAATGTTATACGTGTTTAAGGTACAGCCGGGCACAACCGGCCCTTATACACAACAATTGCAAATCAATGCTGAACGCGATATCAGCCATCACCCCTCTGCTGTGGCTGTGTCCATTGGTAAAACGGTTACACCTTACAGTACGCACACCTAATTACATGTTTTCCTTCAGAACTGTCTTAGAAGAGGATAAGGAAACAGTACAGATAGAGATTTGAAATATGAAGAGAAATGTGTTCCTTAGTTTTTCAACCATAAATAGAAAATTGTATTATATATTTATTTAATGTATTAAATAAATGTCTTACTTTTGCAACGTTATAATAATTTGGCTTGCGTTACAAAGGCTGTTAAACCTAACCTGGTCTTTACGTAAGTGTCTCTCAAACTACGAAGCACAATCGTGAAGGCATTTACATGCCCCTTTAAAGAGAACATATTTTATGGCTTTTAATCCAAATGTAAAAAGATGGTCATATGTCAGAATAAATGAATCAAAGCACAGTTACACCGTATAGGAAATAATTTTTCTTATAGAAAATCAAGCTGACGTACTATATTGATCGTAGGGGTAATATGGTAGATTTCAACTCCTAATATTATTGATGTAGAGGCTTTTGGAAATTGGATTATTTTGAGATAAAATAAAAATGCATAGTAAGTAATTTGAGAGGACAATTTACCCCAAAAGTAAGCTCCTCTGTGTTGTCTGGTGTTCCAACTCATAATGTCTTTGTATGTTTTATTTTAAGCACAATGTACCGATAGGTTGTATACTACTGAGACTATTTTGTATATGAATTGTTTTGCCTATTTGCGGTCTAAATACCGACCATTGTCTTTGGTCTCTGGGTGCATCAATCGAAAACCAGTACTAAGCTAGCATACTTGCATGCTAGGCACTCGACAAGGCGAGTGGTACATTGCCACTCAGGGCCACGGTTGCCAGAACTGCAGTACATTATGAACAGAACTTTCTGTTACCAGGATACCTGATTTTTCGTTAAGGTTCCCATAAATACTAGCACCTACTCAAGGTTAATTTTGTCGACTTTTGCCAGCTTAAAAATATTTATTGGGCATCTAAGGTGTCTTAGATATTAGTTATTTTAGATACTGTTCTGTGGCTTAATAATTCGACCCATATTCTTAAATTCCATTATTTTGAACATATTTAAATATTAAGTGTATCCCTGTTGGCGTATTGAACATCGAGCACAAATTAGGCGAATATCTACCAATCTGATATGCACAATTAAGCAATAAGTATGTTCATTATATTTGTTAGATTTTTAGAACGCTGATGTTACATAATTGTATGTGTAGCTGATAATGGCAAGTACCGCTTGGTAATTGCATTTAAAATAAGATTATAGTGCTTAGTGATTCAACACTCTATTTATACTTCATATTGTTTAGTCAGTTACGTAAGTTATTTAACAATCCGTCATGTAGGTAACATATTATTACAATATTTCCATTACCTTCTGTATTTAGTGACATTATTGTAGCATTATTTGTTGGAAAAGCGAGGTAACAATTGCACTATTAGCGAAAACAAATTATCTCTATTTGTGTCGTACCAGTTTCTCCACATTGCGTTTCATTAACAGACTTTAATAGGTTTCTAAATTACAGCGATGGCCGCAAATATAATTAACAGGTTTTGTTTTAGCTTGAATGTAAACCAAAACTACACGGTCGCATTGTCAGAATTTGTGTTTCAATCACAGCACGCGAAGGAAAAATATCTACACTTACGCAAAACTGAACCCTTGGCAGGAAGCCATATGCCACAAACTTCCGTTATTGTATCGAACTTGACGGATAAAAGAAAGAAAAAGGATCTTGGAAATGAGCGCGCCCGAACATGTC
Source organism: Mantis religiosa (assembly GCA_030765055.1). NCBI lineage: Eukaryota > Metazoa > Arthropoda > Insecta > Mantodea > Mantidae > Mantis > Mantis religiosa. Next base: position 101,382,979 of record CM060950.1, read on the forward strand.
CGGAAATATTTAAAGTACCAAATTTTTTCCAAGCTTACTTTTTTTTTATAGTATGCAGAAATGGAACAGGCTAAGAAAGAAGACAAGCTATGTACGTGATCGTAGATCCAAACAAAAGTAATATTTGCTCGCTACATTTTTCTTTGTATACTTTAATAATGTATTTATATTAAACAAGTTCTGACATTGGGGCACTGAAGTTGCACAATCTGTTCCATAACCCTCTTTTTACCAGACAGGGCCCTTTTGTTGCGTCTCTAGGGAACCAGTGGACCACGCCATTCATATCATATCCCATTCCAACATCCAATCCCGCAACATTCCCTCTTCTTCCTTAACTGGAGCTCTCACACCACAATGTCCAAGTTGGGTAAATGCGACAGTCATAAGGGATGAAACTTTAGTTGCGAGAGAGATGGAAAAAGAGGAAGACCACAGGAAGGATTTTCTCTTTAAACCCTCGTGCATTGCATTGCATTTGCATTATGCATACCAAAGCATTTCGTTTCGTGATATAAAAGTTTCATGAAGCAGCTATTAACTGAATATAAAAGCATAGTAAGAAGAAGTAAGGAAAGAAGATAAAGAAGAAGAAAGGAAACGCAAAATATGGTATACTTTGCTGAAAGAAGGAAGATACTTTGTCAAGTGTTTAGAAAATGGGTGTGAGAAGTGAAGCCTGACTTGCAAGGTTTATTGTTTTTTGTTGGGAATGAAAAGACACACTGTTCTTCGATAAAAGGGGGAATAGCGAAAGATATAATCGTCCTCTTTCAATCTCCTATTCTACATATATTCTACCTTTCCATTAATTCTTTCCTTCACCATCTTTGTTCAGTAGAATACTAGCGTATTTGTTAACCGCTTTCTTGAATGTGGTGTGATTGCTGGGTGTGCACCATGATTGTGCGGAATGTTCTAATTCTTTTCCACATCCATGGAACAAGAGGGAACTTTGTAAGTGTTATATGGCCAGGAAATGTTGAAATTTCAATAAAACTCCTGAAAATTCCCTTGTTATTTCATAATAAAGTTCTATTCTTTAAAATTGAAGAAAACGCTGTAGCTGTTAATGCTAAATGTATAATTTTTGACCCTCTAGTCAGCTGACATTAATTTCACAAGTGCAGAATTAATTCCAACTACGTCAGAATATATATATATATATATTCAGCTTTTTTCATATTCAAAATGTACAACGCAGTCGAATTCTTTATTCATTCCGTTGAACTTTCATTTTGTTTCTGAGTCTCATGGAAGGAGGTCACAAAAGCCAACGTTATGATTGGGGAACCCCTTATGGTAACTACTATATCCCAGTATTTCTTAAAAAATCGCATATTTATGCTTTATGTGAATTTTACAGCTGATTTGATAGAGCTAGCTCCACAAGAACCGTATTGCCACATACTTAATTTTTCATTTCTTTTCATTTTTGTTGTTGTTGTAATTTACGTCCTCCAACGTTAAGTCATATTTGAAGATGAATGAAATGGGTGAAATGATGCTAAAATGTGCCCCGGGTCCATAGAGCTTAGAGTTACCCGACATTCGTTTTTCAGGATAAGGAAAAACCCCGGTAAAACCTTATCTAGGTAACTCACCCTGACCGAGATTGGAACTCGGGACTTATTGAACGTGAGGCAGACACTTTACCACCACGCTACCGAGGCGGGTGCTTTTCATTGTGTTTACTAAATACCAAGCTGTCTGAACGCTGTAAAATTCGTCAATTTCAAAGATGCTCCACACATTCCCATTTAAATGATTTATATAATATATTTAACAATGACCTTTTCCACAGTTTCAAATGACGATTGGTTTTTCCTTGAACATGATATATTCCATATAAACAGTGCGCAAGGTTCGTTAGTGAAAGAGTAATTCGGTAAGCTCACACATGATGAGAATGTTACAAATCTGTTTCCGAAAAATGCGATAGGTACAACTACAAGAATACCTTCAGCTTTAAGTTATAACGCAGTTTTATCTATAGTCTTATATTCCGCCTGCCTATATTGAAAAGTCCTATTTGGGCCAGGCTTGCATTTTTATATGATTTAGGTATTTTAATTGCTTGTTTAATCGCTTTTCAGATGGCTAATAGGTCTCAAACTGATGTGTCTCGAGCATTGTTAACAAACACTACTGTAAAATCATATAAACAGTTCAGGAATAACTTTGTTCTGTACCATGTACCACGCTTCTTTGAGTCCCTACTCTCAAATTCACGAGTTGAAACACCTTTCTGAGTTCTGAGGCAGCTGCTGATGACCCATAATCTCTATGATAGCCAATATTTTCCTTTATACACAGTGCCAGGCAGAAGTTGATAATGGGAGATGACATGCGGACAGGATGTTGAAGCCAGTAGGTCCTACATATTTATTCATCAAGCAGCTTCTACATAAATATATCCATCCTCATTGGCCCCTAAGAGTTCTATGTAACATAGTGTCTAACTTGAAGCAACAGATGAAGACCAGCATCAACCTAAATATCCTACTTCACAGGCAGCAAAGCTAACGTGTGGTTGCAGAAACGGTATTTTTTAAACACTGCTGGTACATTATTCAGCTGAGCTGATTTACCACTGCTCACATAACCTAAAGTGGTCGTAAACTTCTGAATTACACCTCTTAAAATATTTTTTTTTTAATTTTACGACCAACGTATTAAGAAGTCCCTGCATGTTCACTTCTTTGGGACTCAAACAGAGGACCAAGCTGTCTTACTTCTGAAGCTCTCCTAAGTGTTTATTTACCGCAGCAAAATATCTCGCTCTCATTCTCACGCTCTCTCGTTCTCTCTCTCCCTTCTTGCTTCACGTTTGCAGTCGCAAATGTGTGACCAACGCACCAGCTGGTCCTTTATATAAGCGCTGGATTTTCAGAGACTTGTAAGTTTCTAGAAAGTTTCAATGCAACCAACATCCTGTTAGTGGTTCCAGAGCCTTTTGGTAATAGCCGTGCGTCTTCGGACCTTTCCCAACCAAACGACAGCCGCTTAGTGGTTGGCGGCAATGAGTCCTGCAATGTAGTGACCCCTTTGTCAAAGTATTATGTCTAGATAGATACAATACCTCTACATAAGTTTGTTTGCAGAGCATCTGAATCCTCGGTCCTACTAGGAAGAACACCATTCATATATCTTGCAAAAGCCTAAACCGCGTTCTTCAATTAATAATACATTTGTATCATGTCAAAAATTAGTTGTAGAAAAATAAACTTCAATTACGCAGAAAGTATAAATAGCATTTAATTAAATAGTGAACCAAATAGCACAGTACAACTACCTGTTATATATAATGTTATATACAAATATTCCATATGACTTTCAAGTACTATGGATCGTATTACACACAATGGTTGCCTTTTCCCCTATGCAAACTGCTATTTTGTTAAATTTCCTTTCCATCAAACGTGGCTGACCACAATTAATGAAACCGCGGACAAACACTAAGCGCGTCCTACGCCTCTATATCAGACTTGCGCGGTTCGAGACTGAACAGTCTCATGAAGTGTGCACGTGATTGAATGAGTGCGTGAGTAGATGAGGGAATAAGTTAGCCGTTATACGAGCAAGTTTCTGGTCACTGGAGACTTGCAGTGAGTGCTGTTACTGCAAGGGATTCGATATATCTCGTAGCTAGTTCTCCATTGAGCGAAACATCCAGAAGAAAAGGCTGCATCGGGCGTATTTCACTAAAATGCAAAGAAATGGAGCTCATGGTAGTTGAAGTTCACATCTCTAAGTGGTAGTATGAGTTAAGGGAAGTCTCATTGAAAGTTTCACTAGTTTATTTAGTGGCAGCGAAAACTGAGCGACGTGACAGTTAAAATAAGAATATGAAGTCACAATATCCTGTATAATATGAAATATATGTATCAATAAATGTATAATTAATAATTCTAGGTACCGGTGAGCCATGTATGTTTAATATAAGAAAAATATTAGTCGTTTCGCATATAAGAAATTATTTCTGTTTTCTCTGCACTTCTTTCCAAGCGAGATAGCTCTCAAGAACTCGTGAGTTACCCTTTTAGAAGATTCTGGATTCGATTCCCCTTCACCGTCAACTCTAACTTTGAATTTTTTATTGTTATCCCTGGTCGCCGCGGAATTTTGGTGTGTTATCATCCTTTCATGCATATGAGAAGAGTGAGAACTAATTAAATTATCTAACGAAATATCAGAAGAGCTTAACAGTATGCGAAAAATGTTAAAGAAGGCCAAATCGCAGGTAACTCAGATGTAATTAAACAGTCTCAAAAATGGAAAATCCCCATATTAAAAGAACTTAAACTTAGGTAGCCCAGACATCATACATCTTTACACATAAATATATAACTGTCTGAAACAACCCGAGTAAAAGTATAAATAGTATTGTAATTACTACTTGCAGACAATAATAGATAAAAAGCAACTAAGTATCAGCTCTTTAGGAGATTTTATCTGAGAGAGGGAGATAACCAAAACAGAAATTGCAGGAAAAAACAACTAACGATAGAGTGAGGTGAAACTTACAATTTCTCAAACCTTAAAATGCAAGCAAAAGAAGAGGCACATTAAATATAAAAACAGAGGTGTTGTAGGAAATCAGCGTGCCTGGAAACATTCCCTCGACTCCTGATCAGTGATAGCGAGCTGCAGGAAAAGCGCATCATAAAAAGGTTACGTGCAGTTAAAACCATGTAGTAGGCAGGTAGACGTGTTCACTCCTGGCATTGTGGGTCGCGTGTGTAAAGATATACAAGGTGGACCATTTAACTTGAGATAGTACAATATCGCCGAAACTAAGCGCTGTAGAAAGAAATGCATTGAATAAAAGTCGTCTTCTTTTATTGGAGGACATCGTGATAGTCATTTTACGGTCAATTCGAGTTTTTAAAATTGGAACCATGCTTTTTATTGTTTTATCACTCCTCATAAAAAACTAAGTAAGTTTTGTATAAAGCACTGTGCAAATGTTCTTACATTAACGTAAATAACGACGAAAATGCTCAATGGCTATGTACGAAGAGCGCGATTGGTTGGACTATTCGTGGATGACCATTTGAGGGTGAAGTTACTTATCGTGATGGGAGCCAACATTTTTATTTTGTTTCTGTTTCCTTATTACAAAATGAACAGTTGTTTTATAAACCATTTTCTTCATGTACATGGATCTTTCACTAGACAATTAAACATTGATGCGAGGTAGCTACACAGAGTATCACCAGCTACCTCAGGGTAATAAATGTTTAAAATGATGCTCTTCTACCTCAATGCATTTTACAGTTCTGTGAATGATTGATTGGTGTACCCGTAAAGGCATGTTTTCTTCCATACTGGCACAAGCATTTCGTATAAGTACCTTATTGTTGTCAGGTGTCGTTGGTGTTTCACAATACTCCTTTTCCTTGAGCTAACCCGTAAGAAAAAATCTGGTGATGTAAGATCAGGAGACCGAGCTGGCCAATTAATGGGACCTGCTCATGCTATCCAACAATCATGGTAATTGTTATTTAAAACCTCCCTAGCACTACGTGCATAGGCTGAAGATCATCCATCATGCTGGTAGCACATTTGTGACATTCTTTTTAATAACACATCTAACAAAAACGGCAACTCATCCGTTAAAAAGTTTCTGTACTTTATAACTGTTAAGGTGTCATTAATAAAGTAGGATCCAATTAATTTGTCACCCAAAATCCCACACCACATTTTAATAGACCAGGTTTTCTGATGTGCCACTTCGCGTAACCAATGTGGATTTTCCACAGCCCAATAGTGCATATTGTGCCAATTTACTTCACTATGATTTGTGAAAGTACACGTGTCACTAAACAACACGAACTGAAACAAGTTGTTATTAATCCGCAGTCTGTCTTGTGCCTACCTACGGAACGTGAGACTATTCAGAAAATCATCACCATTTAGTTCTTGATATAATGATATGTGGCAGGGATGGAATTTATGCCGCTTAAATACTCTGAGATCACTGATTTTGGGTATTCCCTCACTGGATGCTAATTCGCGAGAACTTCCAAGGGGGTTGTAATTCACTGCAGCTAGCAGCGCAACTTTGCTAGCTTCATCCGTAGCTGTTCTTCTGTGCCTCCTTTTCTTTGGAAGGACACTTCCTTCTTTAGAAAATTAATTTATCACGCGATAAAATGAAGCACTTGATGGAGTTCTTATGTCAGGAAACCTCTCCGCATATAGAAGAATAGCCTGTTCCCCAACTCTCCTGGACTCCCCGCAAATGAGAACCATTTCTAGCTTTTCTAGTTGAGAAAGTTCGTCCATTTTAACCCACAGTCAAATGAGTATACTTCCAAATGCCCAAAAATTGAATGAAAGTGATGTTTGTTACATGGTGATCTTTAATTGTGGTATTATCAGTGGATCCACCTGGACTCGATTGCGGCTGCAAGTACACTGATGATAGATACAAGGAAACTGTCCTACCGTGGGAAGTAAACAAAACGGATAGTGTCTCATTGCTTACTACTATACTGTACTGTGTTAAATGGGGCAACCGTTGAGAATTTTCGTCATTATTGACGTTGCTGTAAAAACAATTACAAAGTGCTTTATACAAACCTTGTTTAGTTTGTATGGGGAGTGACAAAACAAAATAAAAAGTTAGCTTCCCACCTACAATTTTTGAATTGACCCTAAAATAATCTCCACAACGTCCTCCAAATAAATGTCGACTAATGGTATTTACTTTCTCCATTTACTTACTAATGTCAAGGGACCTTTACTCAAGGCATTTCTTTCTACAGCGCTTAGCTTTGGAGATATAGCAGTTTCAATTTAGTGGTCTACCCTGTATAATGATTAAAACGTGTAAGACGAATAAGCACAAGGCAGTAGCGTGTTGTGAGTGATAAAATACAGATGACGGTAAAATTTTGATATTTAAACAAGAGGTCCTAAGGATTAACAATTCCTCTTCCGTGAGAGTTCCTCATTCCGAGCATTCTGAACAGTGTTCTGTCTGACCATGTACTTGGCGCTCGTGGCCGGCAGGCGCTATGATATAATTTGCGCGGATATTTTTTTTTTTTAATTTACGTCCTCCAACGTTAAGTCATATCGGACGATGAATAGAATGGGTGAAATGATACTCAAATGGACCCAGGGCCCGTAGAGCTTAGAGTTGCCCAACATTCGTCTTTCAGGATAAGGGAAAACCCCGGAAAATACCTTATCCAGGTAACCCACACTGACCGTTGCGCGGATGAAACCATACATTTGTAAAACTACTTCTAAAGGCTTTATGTACCAGCTTTATGACAGGAAATGCTGAAACTGGCCACCTTCATTGTTCATAGATTTTTTATTGTAATTTATGTCCTCCAACGTTATGCCATATCGGACGATGATTGGAATGGATGAAATGATGCTAAAATGAGTCCGGGTTCCATGGAGCTTAGAGCTACCCGACATTCGTCTTACAGGATAAGGAAAAATCCCGGAAAAACCTTATCCAAGTAACTCTCCCTAACCGAGATTCGAACTCGGGACCTCTTGAACGTGAGGCAGACATTCTACCACCACGCTATCAAGGCGGGCAGGTATCTCTTTAGATAACTAACCATCACGTCGTGAAAATACTGCCGATGTCCTTCCTGAAATTCTTTAATAAAATTCTCCCAGGGTGTGTGGTTTTGTTTTGCACGCTTTATGCTTTAAGTTGCCCAAAAGATTAGAAATCGCAGGACGTAAGTTCGGGGGACCGAGGGTGCCACAAATTTCAACTGATAATTCTGTCCTGAAAAGCACTTTCAGTAGTTCTCATCAAAATATTGACATTATGAGCTCTTGCAGAATAATTTGTTGAAAAAAGGTAAAATCGGGCTTTTGTCTGCTCTCTATTGAGAGCTAAGGCAGCATGCCTTGGTCCCAGGCCACGGAAAGCGGCCCGGGTTCTTAGGTCCCTGGAATAGGACCGGTGCCCACTCAGCATCGTGCGCAAAGTGAGGAGCTTACGCTAGGTAAGCGTAAGGTAAGCGGCCCTGGTCACGGAAACAACATTCCGGCTGGGGGATGCCAAGATTCTGACCACATCTCCTCCCCGTATCGGTTGAATGATCGTCCACCTCTGCCGTGCGTAAGTGGGCGTGAGACCGGCAGTCGGGTTAGTAGGCCTTGGCCCTCTAAGGGCTGTCGTGCCAGTGGTTAACTTTTTAACTTTATGTACAGGTGTCAGAGGTTAACTAAAAAAAGGTAGTCCATATTACTTTCTCCACGATTGGTGCACCGTACATAATTTTTTCGTCTTGAAGAGATACTTCATGAAGATTATTATATTTCTCAGAGCACCAATTTGATTATTTTGTGTACGCAGATATCCATGAAGTTGTAATAAAGCCTGTTACGTGAAATATACTTTTGTAGTAACATGAAACAAAGTGTAAAAGACAAATCCACAACTCATGGAAGAATAAAAACAAAATATCTGCCAGGAAATTAGCATCATTTGATAACGTGAACTTCAGCGAGTGAAGGACAGTTTTCTAAAGAGCTACCAAAAATATATAGACCACGACGGTGGTCAATTTGAACATTGTTTATAATGCTGCTAAGTAAGGCTTTTAAAAGTAGTTTTAAAAATATGCATATCTGATGAGGCTTTCACGGCCGGAGTCATGAAGAACAGCGTTACCTTCGACGTTTGTAGACCATCGTCCAGCAGGATTCAAATGTTGAGATATTTCATTTCTACTGGGCTACGGCCTACAAGGCCGAAAGATAACTCTTTTTCTTCAGCTGTAAAAATGTTGTATGGTTTCATCCGCGTATATTTATGATATTGTCAATCGACGATGAGTGCCGATTCCTCGGACAGGCAAAATACATCCTAGCTGGCTGGGAAGATTCTGATATTCCCATTAGTTTCATACACTATACGCCTCCAGATAGAGGTTCCAAGATCTCAGGACATATCCTAGAATTCTTGATAATTATGTTTACTGTTAAAACACATTCTCACCCAACTATTCAACCATAAACGTTAACAATGTCTACATAAGCATTTCTCTGTTTTCGAGAAATTAATTTGCATTTCACTTTGCAAGCTCATTCAGCACATAAGAGAGAAATACCAAGAAAGCGTAGAAAACTAATCAAGGATTAGCTTCGAGGTTATTATTATGATGATGATGATGATGATGATGATGATGATGATGATGATGATGATGATGATGATGATGATGATGATGATGATGATGATGATCATTATGATCACTGTTCCTCATAACGTAATGGAGCCATCGGCATTTATTATGGTCTGCTGCTTAATTTTTTTTCGGGGCAGGGCCTGCCAACACCACTGCCAGCCTCACGCCCACATACGCAAGGCAGAGTTGGACGATCATATAACCGATACGGTGGGGGAGGAGATGTGGTCACCACCTCGAACCACCAGTCCGAAGGTTCGCTTTCATTACCAGCGTTGGGATCGAACGCGGGTCGCGTTCCGTGGCAGGGGACCAAAGCATTATGCCTTAGCCCACTACGCCAGGGCGCAGGGCTGCTGCTGCTGCTTCATGTGATGGCCACAAATTAATTCCATAAATGTTAGCTTTAACTTTTGGAAAGAAATAGGAATGACAAATTGCTCGTTCAGGGCTGCATGATGGAGCTTCCATGACGCCAACTTAAGGGCAGAAGAAATTGATAAGATGTTGGTTGAGCTTCTTCAAGCATTGTTCGAAAACTGCAAATATTTTTACAAGTAACAATAGTTGTTGGGCGTCCTTCTCGAAATTGATTACTAAGAAATAAACGAACTCTTTTGAATTGACTCTACCAATTATAAATGCATTTTGCAAAGGAATTCCATATTGGACGGTAATTTATAAGGCAATCACAAGATTAGACATTAATGACGATTTAAAGTTGTAGGAAGTTGCTGTCCAGAAATTTTCGCTGGTCAAGTTCATTTTTTGAGTTAGCAAACTGATAATTAAACTTTCAGAGAAATTTAACAGACTGCATGACAGTCAACTCGCAAAACGTTGAAAGTAGAAGTGAAAAGTAAATGCACTTAATTTCTTGTTAGAACATCACGTTCTGGGAATGTTCATTGTCAGCTCGTACGAGTTACAGGAAAAAGATTCCCTGCTTAGAATAACAAAATAAAATAGCTTATTTTGCAACAAGCTTATATTCTTGTCATTTCTTTTGCAAATGTTTGCAGCTCTTACCTCTCTTGTATAAACGACATTAAGGAAGTATACCTGTTCTTTTCCATACATTACTTTAAGTGCAGCGGGTCGACTTACAAAATATATTTCAGGAACGGAGACCAAAATATAAATCAGTTGTATTTTCCTAGAGAACTCCTTCAAGGACTCCAAAACTGTATCTGCCATTTCCGCTGGTTTGCTTGGAGGAATCTCCTGCTGATATTTTTCTCTTCTCACACCATTCCACCCGGTATTTCGCTTGGCGTTAAGATTGCGTGATAAATCTCTCCAAGTTTTGCACGGCCACGGAAAGCTATGAATTTAAAGGAAAGAAAAAAAGTCGTGTTACCTTTAGACTTGTTCAGCGCAGCTGATGCCAGCCGTCTCTCGGACGAAGATGCTCCACACGCAGTGAAGGCCATGACTTCTGCAAAGCAATAAATCAACTGTGGCACATGAAATGTCCGTAGATTCTCCTCTTTTCTCAAAGGTTTCTCGTTATTTCTCGGAGGTGTGCTGCATTACAATGGAGCAGTGTGCAACAGTCGCAGTGTTTTACTCAATACCTCGTTTGTTCACACTGTGAAACCTGCGTGCTTAACACTAGAGAGAAGAGTTTAAGGCAAATGCATATTTCCTCTTTGCTGTTAAAAGATATACTCACTGGGCGTGTGAGTTAACTACTAAATTTTTTCCAATTTAAACAATGTTTTATATTCCATAAAACGTACATTTTGGCATTTCGTTATTAAGCCAAGCATTTTATCGTTACCAATTATGCCGCATATGTACTTGAGGTACATGTATATATGCGGCATAATTTGTTTATAACTGTTTAAAAGGGAGTTGTTATATTCATTTTAATTTCATGTTGTCATTAAAATTTTAATGATATTTTCTTAGAATATGACTGTATCATTGAGCCAATCTTATACTTTGGCAGCACTGATGGTTGGTCACACGTAAAGCAATGAATTGCTCACGTCGAATTGGTGAATCCCCACTTCATCTGCTCGTAGTCGTTCCTTCACTGTTTGAAGATGGTTTGTCATGGAGTTCTTGGAATTAAAATTTGTTGGTTATATACAGTTTATATTAATTTTTATTAATTAATTAATTAATTAATCTTTTAAGATTTATGTTAATCTAAAGTACTAATGTACGCAAAGGAAATCTGTAAAAATATTCAACTACTAGTAGTTTTAGAAATTAAATTCCAAAAACAGTCTGTAGACTATATATAAGTCGTTCTCCAGTTGAAACTTCAGCTCATTCATATCAGTGGTGAGGTGTGTGCGTGTTTAGCAAAGGTTTTGCTTTCGTGAAACTATGCCGAAACTAAGTTAGCCACAAAGCAAGATTAGAGTTGCAATCTTAAGATATGTATTGGTTAATTACATAATTCATGTAACTTCCACAATAGTTTCATTGGCTGGCCCTGTACTCAGTCGAAAGAGCACCTGCCTGCGTTGCCAGGGGTCCCGGTTTCGATTTCCGGCCCGAGTAGGAACTTTTCTCCAACCAAGATGATCGTCCATCTTTCCCAAAGTTCGGAAATATGAAGGAGAGTGCGAATGTGTGTGTGATCTAAATATTAAAAACAGTCCAGAGTACCAGCAACTTAAAGTGTACAACATAACACCATCACGATATGTTCCAAAGGAGAACGGCCGCCGACAGGACCATTGCAGTCAAAGGCGGTGTATAAATAGAACAATAAAACCAAATAGTTTCATTGATCGAGATTACATCAAATTGTTTTAAACTTTTTCTTTTGACCAAAATTATGCACTGATACTTTTCATATGGATATTGTCGCCAGGCCATTGTTGATTGAAGGCGGCGCGGGCAACGAGATCAAAGAGACGGCAGCGTAGTGCGGAGATAAAATTTCGCCGAAATGGTGGGCGGGAGGAAACTGATTTCTCGGGAGTTCTCCTTTGTTCTAGCCGGGTCTCGATTGTTTGAGAAATTTCTGGTGTGTTAGTAATCTATAAAATGGCAGCCCGCCCGCCAAAGACAGTCAGTCGGTAATAGAACGCGTTCGGGTAAACAGCTGTGTTTGTTGACCTTGTATGTTATATTGTGTATGTGTACGAAGCGTATTTCTACGGAAGTAAAGTGCAATTTTTGTGTTAGTAACCTGGACTTTTCATTTCATGAACCCACAAAGTCACAATATGTTTATGTACATAGTTCGGAAGTTTTAAATGTATAATTGCACATCAGGAATTATTCCTGCACAAAATTTATATCCCTAATAATTATCTAAAGTAAGAGGAAACTTCATATTTAAATAAAGTGTTTTACAGTGAACCCGAGTGCTATATTCAAAGAAAACATAGTTATGGTTAATTAAACATTCAATGCGAGCTCGTTTAAAAGTAACTTTTGGTCCCATATTAATGGAAAATGTAGATGTTTATGTGGCTAGAGCTTTTTTCTTTTTTAAGTTCTATTGTATTTTCTTCTCTAGGAAAATATTTGAGGAATATACTCAATTTTAAATTGTTTATAATACTAACACTAAATATGCAATTTACACCATATTTACCTTAAAAGCATGAGAGCCGAACATCTGACGGGTAAGGTTTATAATTTTATAAGCAAGTGGTAGGGAAATAGATAAGTAATTGCAATAAGGTATTTCGATATGATGTAAGAAGCATAGCCTGAAATGTGTCATAAAAGTAAACTGTCGTTAACAAACCTCCATTTTAAGGTTTCTGGCAAAGGTAATTAGACTTGCATCGCTGATGTTGCTGTTACCGTACATACAATTATGAAAATTAAAAAGGGAATGAAGTTTCTTAGGATTTTGCGACGTCAGAAAGCCGTAACTGAGTTTCGATACGAATAAGCATCTTTAAGATTTAGTATTATTTTATAGGAACGTTGGTACTTGTGCCATATAAGCAGTACTTAAGTTAGCAAAAGATAACGCATTTCTAAAATTCACGTCCTTTCCGTCGGGTCTTCCGTACGTTAGGAAAGTGTTTACTATGATAGACTACTGCAGCACAGAAAAATCTCGCGTAGATACGACAGTTAGTGATCACTGGGAAAGATGTCAAGTTTAGCAGAGTTTTGCAGCTCACTGCAACAATTCCTATTATGATTACGGCGATAGTTACTTTAAACAATAAAGTATAGATATGACAAAAGTTAGCAGATATAATTGACTATTATGTGTTTCAAATGGGATGATGTTTTTCCTTGAACGCTGCTAGGTGAGCAACCAATCGGAGTCCTGCGGTGTTGTATTGCATTCCCTGTAGGTATGTGGTGTGTAACGTGCGCCAAACTAACAATCTCTAGTAAATACTATTCGCGCTAAGACAAAAATTCGATTTTGCAAAAACTGATCCATTTGGAAGATGGAGAGCAATTTATCTAACATAACCGCAAAAACCCCATAATTTTAATTCAAATAGTTTTCCTAATACAAATAAGTAAAGCACTACTATATTATAACAATGCATCGCGAGGTAAGCACTGTAACGATATCATTATTGGTTGACATATATGCGTGTACATATATTTGGAATTACTCAGAACTGAAACGTAAACTTTTGGCATAACGTGATAAAAATTTTTCTTCGAATAATGCAAGGTGTTTGTTAAATTCGAGCAAAACAAACAATTCATTTTCTACTTGCTTGTGGAATGGTGCATCGGTAGAACGTGACTTGTCACACTATATGTTTTTTTATGAATCGTACGTAATCTCTATTTACTCTAGAGAGTTCAAAGAAGTATTATTCAGTTGTTCTTCCGTTTAAAAGCCAGGGAAAGTGTATCAGATGGATCAGCTTGCAGTTTAAACGAGACACAAATATTAGAATCCACCTCCCCCCTTACCACTGCCAGAACAATCCAACTGCGATTATGTGGGCTCAATTTATGTTTCAAACAGAAATAATACTTTTAAACTGACTCACGCTGAACGACTTATTCCCCCAAGCAATTGACAAAGTTGTACAAGACTGGGGAAACTGCTTGAGGCATGCAGATAAACCACAAGAACCCTGCTTTTGGAAAGAAATAGCACGTGACGAGGTTTTGGAGCCTATCATCACAAACCTGCAACACTTAGACGACGAAGACACTAACAATGACGAATTGTCTCTTAACTGAAGTGACATTCATAGCTATATGGATGCGCCGCTGGCAGTTTCATTGGATTAGAAAGATAGGTAATTCATAAACCATAATTACTTTTTAAACTATATATTTCAAATATGTGCGTAATATACGAATATCCGTGTTGCGATAGCGATTTAAACAACTGCATTATTATAAAACTTTGGAAAATTCAGTTTGCGTTCCCTTACGTTTAGCTCCAAGAAGACTCACAAGTGTGCGAAAACGAGGGAAATATAAAAAGAGAGGGATAAAGAGCTGCCAACGTTGAAGACACTAACGCATCCGATTCGGTACAAGCCAGAACGCTTCCCATTTCAAACACATGGTAGTTATAATTTCGTGTGTAAAGATCCAAAGACAGCTTCATTCTCCAACCTCGACAGTTGGCAACCCACTTCAACTAGACCATTAACCTCCATTGCATCTATCAGTCAACTTAGTGTTCTTGGTCTTCATATATGGACCGCATAGTTGTTCACTCCAGCAGCTGGTGGCAGATATGCTGGAGTACGGGACAGCGTCATAGATGGCGAACAGATAAGCGACAACAATACATATACTAATAGTATATTTCCCTCTAATTGAAGTTTGGCACGTATCTTCCTTTTCCTCAGAAGCCGACTACAGTATACATTTAAAATGTTCGGGATACTATTACACATATTAGCTAAGTCTGACATTTACAAGTAAAGCATTGAACATTATAATTGACATGTATGCGGCACATCTTAAGTTAAAAGCAGGTTATAAACTGTTTAAAGACACTCTGTGTAGTTTAAGATATATACAATATGTTACAAAACTCAGAGCAAATAGAAAAATAAACCAGGAAGTAATTTATTTTACCTATATAATATTGTGAAGGATCACATATACATTTTATTGAATCATTTCTTTATTTAGTTATTTAGTACAGCTATTTTACTGTAGTATTTTATCTCCAAACTTATCTTTCATCATAAAAAACTGCTTTGTTTTAAGCTAAACTACGTTTTTTAGTTATATTTCTGCTTGAGCCTTAGGCAGACTTACAGGAAGCTCCTCTTCTAATTCTTCTGAGCTATTTAATCCCCTTAAAACTTGAATTAACTGTAGTGGTAATCAGCTAATTCAATTCAAAATATCTGCTCTGTATAGTCAAATTAGTTCATAGTAGAACGAATTAGTTTAGGCTTATTTAAGTTCACGTTATAGAAAACTTAGGTCATTTTCAATTTTAACAAATCTTAATTTTGCGTTCTTCTTCACTGATAAGCAATAAGTATTATGTGTTTTAAATAGAGATTAATTAATGTATGTACTTATATATTTGTGTACTTACATACATAATTGTTTATGTATGTATGTATTTATTTACTTATTTATTTATGCTAAATAAATTACATTCAATCGTAATATGTCATTTGGCCCAGTCTCATTACCTATCTTATCCTACTTACATTTTGGTAAAACATTTATATATACTATATATATATTGTATAACATCCTATATGTAACCCGCCGCGGTAGCGTGGTGGTAACATATCTGCCTCACGTTCAAGAGGTCCCGAGTTCGAATCTCGGTCAGGGTGAGTTACCTGGATAAGGTTTTTCCGGGGTTTTCCCTTATTCTGAAAGACGAATGTCGGGTAACTCTAAGCTCTATGGACCCTGGGTTCATTTGAGCATCATTTCACCCATTCCAGTCATCGTCCGATATGGCTTAACGTTGGAGGACGTAAAATTACAATATATATATTCGCACAGGAATTTACCATACGCCTATCTACGAGAACGCATTTGCCTTCAGAATTACTAGGTAAACAATGCAGTTCTCGTGCTATGTAGAACATTTATGGAAGATTGATGTATAGCTATATAATGGAAATCCGCCCATATCCCTGTCTATGAGAACGCATTAATCTTGAAAATTACTACGCAAGCACTTCATTGGGCTGTTTTCACTGTTATATAAGTCATTTTGTAGAAAATTTATGTATAATCATACAATTTTAATGTACTGGAGCAACTAAAATAAATATCATGGGAATGGGGAAAATTAAGCATGTGAGTAGGTGTATCATTATAGTAACTAAAGCATCAAGGAAAACGTGGCTAGTGCCCTACTACAATTGAGCGAAAATATATTTAAATAAAGCCCTGCCAGATAACTGCAATCACTTTATAACACACATGCAACAATACAATAGCTGTTCTAAAAGATAGTGTATTTCTAATGCCAATCCAGAACACGTTTGTTTTAATTTGACATCCACTGCAATAGATTGTTGTAAAATTCCCTTCTCTATGTTTTCAAATGATGGACTAACATGTTAATTAAATCGTCGTTCAGTAAAACTACGTCCTAACATTATTAACTTGAGTGTAGGATTATTAAAATTTGAGCTAAACATACTTTAAATTTGGGATTTGTGATTAAAAGAGCCTGCTTAAATTTGATAATTACTTTAAAAGCAAAATGACAAACTTTGATTTAATTACGAGATAAACGTAACGTAACCCCTGGCGTAATATCCCAAAGTGGGTCTGAGCCTGCCAACCAAACTGCCGGCCTCACGCCATCATAGCAAGGTAGAGGTGGGCGATCATCCAACCACTACAGGGAGGAGGTGTGGTCACCTTCTGGGCACCCCCAGCCGGAAAGTTGACTTTCTAGATCAGGGTTCGCTATCTAGCGTAGCTCCTCAATTTCCTCACGACGCTGAGTGGGCACCGGTGCTATACCCGGGACTTAATAATCCACACCCCCAGGGTAGGGATCGAGCCGGGGTGCCTTCCGGACGCAGGGAACGAAAGCACACGCTCTGGCCCACTACGCCACCGCGCAGTACAATTACGAGATATGCTGTTTGTTTTGTTAGTACGCTCCATTATTTTTAGATAACTTTCTGGTCATATCTGAACCAATGAATGTTTTATATAGCATTCTCCCAATATCACATTGCTGTTTTGTATGCACCTGTTTCGTAGCACAGAATTTCGATCTCCCATCGAACATATGTTTAATATGGAAATGAAAGACATCATTTACTCGAGAGTTTCCTACAGCCATTCAAGAAAATCATTAACGATTATGTTAAGTTTGCACAGTAAAAATACCGCGGTCCTCTATATGACCGAATTGTTGCGTGTCTGTAGCGAATGTAAATAACCGAAAGAGGTTTACATTCCAAAGATCCCTGGCTTGAATCCCTTCGACTGCCCACTCTACTTTTCGTGGTTTTCATTCATCCATAGGCAAATATTGTGGTAGATTCTCATTCATCACGATTTCCTTTCCTTAATTTTCCTTTGATCCCTGTTTCCTCTAGTCTTTCTGGGTGTGCTGATAGGTTTTGTGGCACATATAGGTGTTGGATAGATGCCTACTCAAAGGACCTAGTGGACATTATAAGGCCAGCTTGGTCGACGGGTCATGTGTCACTCTGCCTTTTTAGCTCCGGCAGTAGGATAAGTCTTCTAGCCTAGAACTACTACATAGATACTTTCGGGCGACACTGTGGCCTGCAACCTCCGATGGTTTCTTCGTTTCGTCCCGTTCTCCTGGTGGTTGGTAGCCACAGTGAATGTATGTAGGTCCCTCAAAGCGAGATATAACCCATACCGATGCGAATATCTGCCAAAATAAAAAGTATGCAGAACAAAGTGCGAGAAACAGAAAGAAGTCAGCAGGAGTGATTTGTAAGATAAGTTATTGGATTTTGTAACAAATATATTTCAGTGTAGTAGAGTTGAAATATATGTTTGGCTTACAAAGTATACGCCCTCTTCGGAGTCAGTATAAAGTGCACTATCAGCGTTAGGAAGCTTGACTTGATATTGTACAATAAATCACGAAACAATCATCTAATCCTGCTTGAGAAACCAGCAAATTACTTACCAGCTAGAGAGGAATCGTTTGTTATTCCTTAATAGACATACGCTCTATCATTTATATCAGTAGACCCAATGTTGATAAATCCTACAGTGTAATGCACAAGCCGAATTTCGCCCCTCTTTTGAGGTATCCTTGCTCAATGTCATTATCAGGTAGAGGTAAGCATGAAAGCCACCATACCTGACCTTCCTGACCCATGGGTTTTCCTAGGGATTTTCCCAGATTGGTAGACAAATGCTGTGAAGGATAATGCACCCCCTTCGAATTTCATGTCCCTCCATTTCAATTTTCGTTTCCTTTTCTTTCACCTTTGATCTACTTGGCCGTTTCAGGGTTGAAGTGTCGGCGACAGTCTTGGCACTGTATGGCAGGGCAAAGTGATGGTTAGTGTAGGCTTTTGTCCTCCGGATTGGGGGCGATCTCCAAGTCTTGGGCTCAGAGCACGATGTTTAAACCAGCAGGAGAAGAGGAGCCGTTTGATCGAGCTTCCAGCAGGGAGTCTAAGGGTTCCTAAGTCCTGTTGTGTATCTCCTCCCAACTCAACCTTCCCTCCCTTGTTGCGTCCCATCAGCGTAGCCAAAAAAGACCTTCCATAAGTGGGGGTGCTAAGGCCCCCTGCGAACCCGGTCATACCTCATATTTGCCTATCAGTGATATTTGGCCTCTGTTGCGTTGCATTAATAATAGAGATAATGTTTTGAATGCAAATACCTGATCAGCGCAAAAAAGAAAAATAGAACAAACAAGCAATCTGGAAAGGTAAATTCAGATTGAAAAATTCAATGTTAAAGCGGGATTTCC